>PVKS010043828.1:0-14658 GCA_004027875.1 Aplodontia rufa
TCCATTTTGATTTGATTCTTGTGCAAGGAGAAAGATATGGGTCTAATTTCAACTTTCTGCAAGTGGATGACCAGTTTGTCCAGCACCATTTGTTGAAGAGGCTGTCACTTCTCCATGTAATATTTTGTCCCCCTTTGTCAAAAATCAGATGTTTAAAGATTTGAGGATTTGTTTCAGGGTCTTCTATTCTATTCCATTGTTCTTCTTTCCTATCTTGATACCAGTACCATGCTTTCTTCTAAGTTGTTAAAGTGGTGTGTGTAGAACTGTTCACAGTGTAATTTACTTTCCTTTTCATTTCTTCAGAGTTTATACTGATCATATTATTCATCACCTTTCATTCCTTAAATTGATAATTTATGTCTTTTTTCTTTGTAATCTTTCTAAAGGTGTATCATTTTTCCTTCCCTTTTCATACACTTTCTCTTTGTTTTTCTGTTTCTATTTTCATTGATACCTGCTGTGGTTTTCATTGCTTCTTTCTTCCTGTTTGCTTTTGTTTTTTTTTTTTTTTAGTGTGTGTGTGTGTGTGTGTGTGTGTGTGTGTTTGGGAAAAAACACACTTTAGAAAAGAGGAAATTCTGAAATGGACACTCTAAGATCCTATCTCAAGAACTTGGAAAATAAGAACAGCAATATCAACCCAAAGCAAACAGGAAGAAAAGCAAACATTTTCTCTCATTTTGTAGGTTCTCTCTTGATGTTCTTAACTAATTCATTAACTGTGCGGAAGCTTTTTAATTTAATGATATCCCATTCATTTATTCTTGGCTTTAATTCTTCTGCTATGGCAGTCTTGATAAGGAAGGCAGTGCTGACACCTATGTCATAGGGTAGATTCAATTTTTTCTTCAAGCAAATGTAAAGTTGCTGGTTTAATTTCCAGTTCCTTGAAACATTTTGTTTTAATTTTTGTGCAGGATGAAAGGTAAGGATCCAATTTCAGTTGTCTACATATGGCTTTCCAGTTTGTCCAACACCATTTGTTGAACAGGCTGTCCTTTTTCTACGCTATGCTTTTGCCTCCTTTATCAAAAATTAGGAGGGTTTATCTTGGTATCTTCTGATCTGTTCTATTGGTCTTCATTTCTATTTTGAGATCAATATCACAATGTTTTGTTACTATAGCTCTATAATATAATTTCAGGTCAGGAATTGTGACACCTCCTGCTTACTCTTTCTTGCTTAGTAATGTTTTAGCTATTCTAGGTCTTCTGTCATTCTGTATGAATTTGAGAATTGTTTTTTATGTATCCATGAAGAATGTCATTGGTATCTTGAAGGGGATAGCATTAAACCTACATAGGGCTTTTGGTAGAACGGCCATTTCGATGATATTGATTCTAAATAACCAAGAACATGGAATGTTTTTCCATCTACTCAGGTCTTCTGCAATTTCTTTTTTTAATGTTTGATAGTTTTCATTGTAGAGATCCTTTATATCTTTGCTAGATTGACACCAAGTATTTTATTCTTTTTGAGGAAATTGTGAATGGGACAGACTTCCTGATTTCTTCCTCAGTGGATTTGTTGCTGGAGTATAGGAAAGCTAATAACTTATGAGTATTGATCTTATAAGCAGCCACTTTGCTGAAATCATTTATAAGCTCTAGAAGACTTCTAGTCGAGCTTATTGGGTCTTCTAGGTATAGGATCATATCATCAGCAAATAGAGACATCTTGACTTCCTCTTTTCCTGTTTGAATTCCTTTAATTTCTTTATCTTGTCTGATAGCTCTGGCTAAGGTTTCAAGGACTATATTAAATAAGTGTGGTGAAAGTGGACTTCCTTGTCTTGTTCCTGAATTCAGTGGAAATGTTTCAGTCTTTCTCCATTAAGCATAATGTTGGCTATGGCTCTGTCACAAATACCTCTCACAAAATTAAAGTATCTTCCTTTGATCCCTATCTTTTCCAGAGTTTTGAGCATAAATGTATGCTGTGTTTTACCAAAAGCCTTTTCTGCATCAATTGAGATGATATTTTTTATTTTTATTTTTAATCCTGTTTAAGTGGTGAATTACATTTATTGATTTGCAAATATTAAACCAGCTCTGCTTTCCTGGAATGAAGCCCACTTGATTGTTATGTATTATCTTTTCGATGAATTTTTGGATCCAGATAGCTAGAATTTTATTAAGAATTTTTGTGTCTATGTCCATTAGGGAAATTGGTCTGTAGTTTTCTTTGCTTGATGTGTCTTTGTTGGGTGTTGGTATCAGGGTTATATTTGCTTCATAAAAAGTGTTTGGGAGGGTTACAACCCTTTCAATTTCATGGAAAAGCTTATAGAGGATTGGTGTTAATTCCTCTGTAAAGTTTTGGTAGAATTCTGCTGTGAATCCATCAGGTCCTGGCCTTTTTTTATTTTAAAGCCTTTGATTGCGGTTTCAATTTTACTACCTGAGATTGGTTAGTTTAGAATTCCAATGTCCTCCCATGTTAATTTGTGAATGTCATATGTGACAAAATATTTGTCCATTTCTTCCAGATTATCAAACTTGGCAAAGTATAGTTTTTCAAAATAAGTTCTGATAATCTTCTGGATTTTGGTTGAGTCAGTGGTGATATCTCCATTTTCATCTTTGATTTTGTTGATTTGCTTCACTTCATTCTTCCTTTTGGTGAGGTTGGCAAGGGATTTGTCAATCTTGTTTATTTTTTCAAAGAACCAACCCTTTCTTTTGTTAATAATTTGAATTATTTTGTGGCTAAGACCAAAGTATTAAAAAATTAATTTGTATTTCATATACATCTTATACACATAGCTCCAAGGCAATTTTATACAATAATTTAGTGCACCTGCATTTTGACTATAACCTGTCAAATGAGATCAAGTATGAAACTTTTCATTTATGTGATGACAACCCCCTCAAAACATTTCTGATTTATGGGCATTTGGGATTTGGGATATTTGGATTAGAGGATAATTTCCTCATCTTTCTGCTATTTACATTAGTCTTTTGTCATCTTTGTTGTTAGTGTCTATGGATACTCATGATGGTGAGCTATCATATATTTCTTTACCCTTTCATTTATTATTATTTCATAGTAACACAATGTAATTGTTTTATAATGTTTAAGTTCTTTTACTGGGATTTTAGAAAATAGAAGCAATAAATTTGTGTTCTCACCTGGCCATCATTAACTGGAAATTCTCTTGCTTCTTCTTTTAGCTTTATTTTAACGTAATGTCCTAATACATTAGTTGCACCTCTTACAAATGGCTTAGAGTTGAATTGTACTCTTTTTAATTTGAGAGCAATTTTCTTTCAAAATAGGAATTGCAAAATTTCTTTAATGATTTGATACATTTTTTCATAGTTCTATTGATATAAATGATTTTGGTTGATTTTTTCAAGGGACTTTGAATGTTCAATATGCCTTTATTTACTACAATTAAAAATTTAGTTAGTTATATTTATAAGAATTGCTGAAATATTAAGAAATAATTTCATTACAGGATTGTTCCTCTTTGTTTTTGGGCATTTATATGTGGTCACTACAGATGGAGAAAGGAAAGTGGGAGGGGGCAAAAAGAAATTAAGAGGGGCTTATAAGGACTGGGAAGGATGCTAAGGGGGTGGGGAAGGAGGGAAAGGGATTTAGAGTAGAAGGGTGGTTGGATATAATAAATGCACAATGTATGCAGGTATAGAAATATCATAGCCAATCCAATAGAATTTGTACAATTAATTTGTGTTAATAAATAAAATAATAAAGGCTTTTAGTAATATATTTTGTAAAAAAATAATTTTAGGAAATTTGATATGTTAAACATATGTTTTAATAGAACTTCAAACACAGAAGAATAAGCAATTACTTGTATTTTGTAAAATAGAGTTACGTGAGTTTTAAATAAGATAATAAAATTTTGTTTTTGAAACATTTAATATGTCAAAAATTTATCAGAAATAAGAATTTTAAATTATATATAAATAGGTCTTTTGCACACAAAAGTTGCATTTGAACATTACAAAAACTCAATTCATATTGAGGAAAACTACTGATTTTTTTATATTTATCTTCTACCCAGACACATGCATTATTATTTTCTACATTTGGTAGCTTTTCATGGTTTACCTGAATTTTTTCCAGATATGCTATTAAAAGAATAGAATAGGGGCTGGAGCGGTGGCTCGGCGGTTACGGCGCTTGCACCGTACTGGCATGCACGAGTACGCAAGTTCAAACCCCAGCACCACATACACAACAAAGTCTTGAAGCAACGAGGGCAATATGAAAAACTAAATAAAATTGATTCTCTCTCTCCTTTCTCACTGTCCCTCTTTCTTTAAATAATATTTATCATTTATTTTCTAATATGTACTTTGTGTTTCATATATTGTGTTGTTGCTGTATAAAATATAGCAAAATGTAAGAAAATAGAGTTCTCACTCAATGTGAATTTCGAAGCTTTGTTTACAACAATAACCAGAGAATGAGTAAAATTACAAGTCCTATTTAGTCAGTAAAAGAAAAAATGCTAGTATTGATTGAGAAATTAAATATGAAAAATCTTTGTGTTCATCTTCTCTCTAAAAGATAAGTTATTCATATCTCTACAGATTGAAAGCTGTTTGCATAGCTAAGAAATGAAAATTGCTAAGACAAAATATTTGTATCTTATCTGATCAGTTTTCTGAATCTATTCAAAATTTAGTTTTTGTAAAAAAATTGCAAAATATGCCCAATTTTAAAACTAAAGAATTCAAATTTTAGATGTTAATACTGAATGTATAGTTTATAACTGTGTGTGTTTATTTGTGTGACTGAAGGATGGAGAAGTGGCTACAGGTCTGCTCTCTTATTTTTAAACTTGATATTTACATGGCTATGCAAAATTAAAATATAATTAACATAATGGAAAATTTTCATTTATTGCACATTTTTCCTTATGAACTAAACTTAATTTTAAAAGTAAACTAAGGGGCTGGAGTGGTGGCTCTGTGGTTATGGAGCTTGCCTGGTACGTTCAAGTACACGGGTTCAAACCCCAGCACACACATACAATACTAAGTGTTAGAGCAATGAAAGCCATGTGAAAAACTCAATAAAAATTGATTCTGTCTTGCTCTCTATCTCTGTGTCTCACTGTCCTTCTCTCAAAAAAAAAAAAAAGTAAGCTAAAACTATAACTAAATGGGTTACTGATGTGCCAATTAGAGAAAGGATCTGGTAATCTAGGCAATTTAGGACTGATGCAATACTTATCAAGAAAAAAAAAAGCAGTTGGTATGCCAGATAAATCATCTGCCATTGCAGCCTCCACTTAAGCAGTTTCTTTTCCACTTCCTTCAGTTTTCTCTGATCTCTCCAGCATCTTTTTACAAACTTCCAAAATTTTATTGTTGTTATCTTTATTTCTTTTTATTCTGTCCCTGAGTATTTGTTCCTATTTAAAAATTTTTTTATGATTTTTTGACTGTTTAATATGTGGTTTCATGAGAATACACAACTAAATGTGTACTTGACCAAATCTGTCCTAAATCCTCAAATACAGTTTTGTGGACTATTCTCCTAAAATGGAACATGATTTTTTTTAATGAGATACCATTCTGTGAAACTGATGGAACTTAGCTTCATTTTTTGATTCTTTCCCGTTTCCCAGAGATACTCACATTCTTAGGGACTTGAAGCATACTAAACCAGCTTCAGGGTGGAATGAGCTTCATAAGTGATTCTATATCTTACATGGGTACACTCCAATATATCGAGTTCATTTTTTGTAGAGTATTCCTACAATTCTCCATACATTCTAGTTTCAGTTTTTCCTCTCTCTTGTCATATGAACATTCTGTTAGAACTGTGACTCTGAGTTATAGAAAACTGCTTTTATAACTCTCTCAGCACTGAGGCTCATTTTACTTACATTGCATTATTGTTGAGAACTCCATAAATCTGTCTCAAGACCATCTGTCTAGATAAATCACAAGATATTTCTTCGGTTACCATTTCATGTTACCTATGGGGAAATTCAAGAGTTACAAATTTCCCTGGTCCTAGCAAAGACTGAAGAATGATCTCATTGCTTTGAGATTACATATACAATGAAAAGTCCTCTTATCCACTCATCCTTAAAAAGACTAAATTTTAAGTAAAATAAAGATAAAACTTCATGTTTCTCAGGGCTACAGTGACTAAGTTATCTTTGATTTTCACTTTTCCACCCGCTCTTCATAAATTTTATGTAGTTGTAAGGGTAGTATGAGTTATAACATGTGTTTTTCTAGCTCTGGACTCCTTGAGACTTATGATTTTGTGAAATGAAGTCATTACATTTTTTTTTCTGTTAGCATATTAGTACACCCATGTCAGCCTTAGTAAGGGAAAACTCATGTTGTTAAGCCTATGCAGAGCCTCCCTACCTGCCAGTGAGAAGGTCCAGAGCTCTCAACTCAGTTTTTCTGTGAGGTTCGGCACAAGTAGGAAGTGAAGGCTAAGACAGTTTTAAGCTTCTAGCCTAAACACTGACAGTGTACGTCAACACACACATAATCCCTAAACAACAGATGGAGACTTATTGGCTCTGGGAATTTAAGGGAATGTCTGCTAAAACATTATCTGACCACCAAACTACATTAGAGAGACTTCAGCAGCCCCCCAAAAATAAATAATTTACAGAATAACTTCAAAATATCACTAAACAAAAATCAACAATGATGAACAACAGCAAAAATCCCCAGACAGGAGTGGAGAATCCAACTTCATACTTGCTACTTTGTATTATTTTTAAATGTCCACTGTTAACAAAAAATTATAAAATATATAAAGAAGTAAATAAGTACTGTCCATTCAGTTTTTTAAAATGTCCCTAGAAACTGTTTCTAATAAAAACCAGACAATGATTGAACTTATAAAAGGATTTTAAGTAAGCTAGTATAAATTTGTCCAAAAAAGAAAAGCTATTACTAAAGCCCGAAAGAAAAATATGAGAATGATATCTCACGAACTTGAATCTACAAATAAATAGGCATAAATTAGTTTTAAAACAATCAAATAGAAATTTTGGATTTGTTTAACAGCTGAGGTTTTAATAATTTACTTTACTGCCTTGACAACAGATATGATGTGGTAGAAGGAAAAAAAACAGTGATTTTAAAGGTAAGTCAATTGAGATCAAATCAGTCTTAAAAAAAAAACAAAGAAAAAATAAGAACAATGAGCAAGGCCACAGAGAACTGTACAGCACCACCAAACAGTAACATACATAACAAGATTATTAGGTAGAGAGACAAAAATAATTGCTAAAACCTAAGCTACACCCAGACTTCATTAATCAAGCTGTTAATAGAGAAAGACAAAGAGAGAATCTTGATGTCAACAAATATATAAATGACTTATCATGTGCAAGGATCATCAAAATCATTAATACTTGAATTCTCAGAACAAACATAAATGCAGGCAGTTGCATGACATATTCAAAGTGCAAAAAATAAAAAATAAAAATAAATTATTAACCAAGAATTCTATATTCAGAGACTGTCTTTCAAAAATAAAGAAGAAATTAAGACATTTTTAGATGAAACAAAGCTAAGAGAATTCATTGCTAGTAGATTTTCCATATAATAAATACCAAAGGAAGTCTTGAAAATTGTAATGAAACCCACCTGAAGAAATGTAGAGCACCAGTTAACTACTTAGGTAAATAAGAAAGAGAGTAACAATGCATTTTCATTTATACTATTCTTCCTTTTAAAAGACAATGATATAAAATGATAATTGTAAGTTCCTATTGACCTACATATGATAATAAAGATGTTATTTGTAAGATAATAATAGTAATAGGAGTAATAGTGTTGCAGGGTTTTTGAGATGAGGCCAGATTTTCTGCTCCTGCTGGTGAGTGGAGTCTGGACTAACTATAGATTCCAGCAGCCAAAATAGCCCATTTCTAGTGTTTGCAGCTATTCCCAGTTAACACTGGAAATTTGGGCTGGCTTCAGGTTTCTACAGCTACCCTGCTACTACTAAGCAGTGTGTTGCAGCTCTTGGTATGGAAATAGAAACCCAGGAATTCAGCACCAATCTTCTGGATTCTAGTCTTGTAAATTTGAAGAACAAAATCCACAAACAACCACAGAATGGAAGAGTAAAAGGAGTAGGATTACATGGCAATAGCCTTGGATAACTAAGTATATATACATTTGTTCTTGATTGTTTGACAATGTTTCCCCTCAATTGTAACTCCATATTCATCTAATTAAAAAAAAAGGAGTAGGATTTATTTAAGGAAGGAGAGTAGAGACTCCGCAAGGTGGAAGGGTACCTGGAAGCAGGACACCATCTAATGTATTATATTGGTGTGGGTATGAGCCTTGATTGAGATTCATGTAAAGCAGGCATTGAGAAAAGCACCAACATCATTGACTAAACTCTGTGTAAAACATGCATTGAAACTAAGCACCAAACATTGGTTAAAATCTATGTAAAACAGGTAGCAACTCTTTCCTAATTCCCATCTGTGTCCACCCCCACTTCTTAGTTTTCCAGCCTCTGGGACAAAGGAGTTGCTCCCACAGGCGAGACTCATGGTCATTTGCATTTGAAGGCCCTCAGCATGCCCAATGACTCTCCATTCAGCTTCTAGGTGTGGTTGAATGGGGCCCATCCTCCTGACTGCCTAGCCATTTTAACATCTCTCCTAATCTGTCTCAATAGGAGTGGAGAAGAAATGGATCTACATAGGAACAAAGTTTTTTTATACTATTGAAATTATTTTTATTAATCTGAACAAAAATTTAGTAAGTCAACTTTTTTAATCATAAACTTAATGGCAACCACTAAAAATTAAGGTAAAATAAACAACAATGGAATTCAATGGTACAGAAAAATACCTACTTAACAAAATAATTCAGAAATGTAGGAATCCAAGACAGAAATATAAAACACAAACAGCAGAATAATAGCATACACTTTAACTCAGTAAGTACATTAACTGTAAATGTCTGAAATACTCTAAATAAAAAGTTGATTAAATGATCTCTAGGCACATGCCATCTACAAAATATGTTTTATATTCAAATTTGAAAGTAAAGGTTGTATATTTTGTATTTATTTATTTATGCATGCACTCTCACATACACATTGCCCAATCAGTGACCAAAAGAGAGCTGGAATAGTTATATTAAAATCAAACAAAATATACTTTAAGGCAAAAGGTTTTTCCTAAAAACAAGAAAGGATATTTAATATAAATAAGAGAATTGAATAAACAAGATCTAATAATTATAAATACATATACATCTAAAAAAGAGTTCCCAAATACAAAGCAAAAGCAGAATGAATTGAAGTTAGAAACAGACAATTCAATAAAAACAATTAGAGATTTTTAAGCCCTGCTTTCAATAACAAACATAATAATTAGAAGATAAAAAGAAAAGAAGACTTGAAAAACATTGGAAAGGACTGAAATCATATAAAGTGTATTCTCTTAGTGAAATCAGGGAACACAAGAAAAAGTTGGGGAATTTTTGGTTTTTTAATAATTTTTATTTAGTATTTCATGTGGCTTTCATGGCTCCAAGACTTCGCTGTGTACCTGGTGCTGGGCTTCAAACTTGCATACTGGAGCATGCCAGGCAAGCACCATAACTGCTGAGCCACTGCTCCAGTCCTGGAATTTTTTATATGAAAATTAAGTAACCAATAGGACAAAGAACAAAAGGAAACTTACAAAATATGTTTTATGAGAAGGAAAAATAATGTACAACATATTAAACAGACTACACTTGATACACTCTGCAAAGGGAATTTAATTATAAATAAGTACATCAGAAAAGAAGAAAAATCTTGGGTTTTTTTATTTGTTTTGTTTAAAGAGAGAAGGACACAGAGAGAGAGAGAGAGAGAGAGAATCAATTTTATTGAGTTTTTCACATGGCCTTTGCTGCTCTGACACTTATTTGTGTACGTGGGTGCTGGGGTTTGAACCCGTGTACTTGCACATGCCAGGCAAGCGCCGTAACCACAGAGCCACCGCTCCAGCCCCCAGAAGAAAAATCTTAACATTATACCTTAAGAAACAAGAAATTGAAGGATAAACCTAACACAAAGTAAGCAGTAGTAAAAAAAAATATTTCTACAAAATAATAAAAACTTAACAGCAGAAATTAGGGACAAGAAGAGTAAAAAAAAAAAAGAAAAGTCAATGTAACCAAAAGTTGGATATTGGAAGGTGAAGAAAGCATGGAACTAAGTCAAACTTAGGTAGGAATAAGAAGTACCAGCTTGCTGTTGAGCAGTAGCATGACTAAAGGTAATGATAACGTAGTACATTGTTGCTACCCATGCGTCCCTGAGCAGCAGGCGGGACAATCCGGACCAGCTGGATCGTCCTCCAGGGACCGAGTCAGGATGAATCAGGAGGGCAAGTGCCGACCGAAATCCTGGACCTCCCTTCCTTTTCGCTGGGGGAGTCCCTTCCCTCCCAGCTGGGGGAAATAAGTCAATCTCACACAGAGGATGGCAGCTCAGAAAATCCCTGTTTATTCCCAAGGCACATGGATTGTTATAGGGAGGGCAGACAGCTAAGGAACCAATGGTGAAGTGGCAGACTGGCTTATCCCAGCCAATGAGGGACTGCTATGTTGGTGTTGTCATCTATCACCAACCGGAAGGTACAGAGAGAGAGAGAGGAAGTAGCCCTCAGGCGCAGGCTCGCAGTTCCTTTTTGCTCAGAGCACTCGAAACATGAAAGAGGAAGAGAGGAAGAAGTGTCATGGCGTTCACCACAGCGTTCTTTTGCGCAGTGCCCAACAGTACATATTTCAAAAAATTTAAAAAAAACGATTTTGAACACTTTAACTACAAAGAAATGATAAATATTTGAGGAGATATATATGTTTATCCTGATTTAAACATTGTAAAATATACCCATGTATCAAGATATCACAGGGTATTTCATAAACATGTACAATTTTTAGGTTCTTACTTATCAGTTTAATGTTGAATAAAAGCTGGTTCTTGGAAAACATAAAATTGACAAAGATTTAGCTAAAGTGATCAAGAAAATAATTCAAATTGCTAAAAACAGATGTGAAAATGAGGGTATTAAAAATGACCTTGTTGGGGCTGGAGCAGGGGCTCAGCAGTAACAGCACTTGCCTGGTATGCGTGAGGATGCTAGTTCGAACCCCAGGATCACGTACATGACAAAGTGTTGGAACGATGAAAGCCACATGAAAAACTAAATGAAACTGATTCTCCTTCTCTCTCTCTCTCTCTCTCTCTTTCTCACTGTCCTTCTCTCTTTAAAAAAAATGACCTTGTCAAAATAAAAAGGATTATGAATGAGTTTTGAATAACTGCATACCAACAAACCAGATAAGCTAAATGAAATGGAAAAATTCCTAAAATATTCAAGAACAAACTGACTAAAATCAAAAAGAAAATCTCAACAGACCTACTACAAGAGGTGAATTAATAATGTAAACCTTTCTTCACAAAAGAACTCAGGGAAAGAAGGCTTACCTGGTGAATTCTACCATTATTTCTAAAGATGAATGAACACTAATCTTTCAAAAAAATATCTTTAAAAAACTAAGGGTGTTGGAACATTTTCTAGTTCACTCTGTGAGAATAATATAATATGCCACTAAAACCAGAAAAGAATCAATTTGATTGAAATTTTGTGGATAAGGATGTTATAAAGACATCATACCTTTCAGAACTCTTTTAGACAATCCTACAGATGTTAGATTTTAATCTAAATACAAAAGATAGCTATGACGAATTTTGAACAAGAGATAATTTATAAAGATAACCACATCTACTATGTAGAAATTTATTATTATTATATTGTGGAAAAGTATAAAAGAGAGGGTAGGAGCCTACTGCAGTCGACCAGGAGACAGCTGTCAATGGTTTCGTGTCAGATGTCAGATACACTCATATTTCTGGCATAAGCTATCTGTGTGATAGAGATTCCTTTTATGGAGATGGGAAAAGGTGTAGGTGAGCACACATGGCAGCAAAGGCATGGCAGCGAGAGAAAGGTCAAGAGTTTGTTTTCCACTTTCTCAAAGATGATACAATATTTTATGTTGAAGCAAATATATACTAAAAGACTCAGTAAAACTACTATAAGTACTTGACATGGAAGAACATTCCTTCCATTGGGGGGACAGATATGTAAACATTAGGACCCTGAGTTCTAATGTAAAATGATTAGGATTAGTAGCAAATCAAAAATCATATGATAAAATGGGAACCAAAGTTTCAGGTTGTATGGGAGATAGGCAGTCTAAGACAAAAATACAAAAAGTGAAAAAGTGTGGAAGCCTGTATCTTCCTGATATATACTGCAATGAGTAAGAGTGTAAGTTCTGAAGCCAAGTGTCTGGGTCGTAATGCTGCTCATCTCTCTGAGTATCCAGGATTACATAACTAGCATTCCTCAGTGTGGTCTATAGAATAGTGATAGCTGCAACACCTATTTTATTTCATTGTTGTGGGGTGTAAATACACCACAGGATATTTACAAAGACTACAGAAATGTTATTTATGATGATGATTTTCATGATAATGTTGATGGTGATAGTTGTGGTAACAATGATTAAAATGATGGCATTTATCAGGAGAGATGTCTGGTAGTAGAGAAGGGATAAAGAGCTTTGTATGCTAAATAATTTGAATGTTATCTTGTTGCAACATATTTCCATGAAAAGGGCCTGAGCACAAGGTAACAAGAAACTATATGTTGGAAGACTTCCTCTAACAGCAGAGTGGAATATGAGTGACAAGGGCACACAGCCAATGGGATAGAGGCCAATGAAAAGGTCATTATCCACAAATTCAGAGTAACACACAGTCACCTCTTAATTTCAGAATTTGGAGTCTTCCATCACAATAGGGCAGCAGAGTAGGCATTAAGCAGAGCTGAGAGCTCATAGGAAAATTGCTGCTGCCCTGGACAGCAGCTGCTCCTGGAAACCTGCAGGTCAACAGGGACTTGAGTTTCAAAGGTGGCACTTTGCCAAGATGCCATTGTCAGGAGGTGTGGATCTGCTGCTTGGGCCATTACCCACCTCCCCCAGATCTGATCTTGTCTATTCATATGCTTCCCCTCCAGGCCAAGCACAGGCCACTGGGAGACTCAGTCAACTGTGCTCCCTCAACAGCAGAGTGGCTCATTAACAACTTTTTAATGAGGTCACAGCCAGTGACTGTTCATTAGTAGATTGGTTAGTCTGCAACCCCAGCGGAGGAAGAGTCTGAGGACAGAAGTCAGTACAACAGAGCTAATCCCAAGTGTAGTTGAACAGGAGGGAGGGAGAATGAGCTCCCCTTAGCAGAGACTCTAGGCTTCTACTATTAAGCCTCTGAAGTCCCTTCCAGAGACTGTGATTCTAGGCAGAGATCTTGAAGGACTTCATATCTTCTTGTCTTCCATACCCATGGATTCCCTTGCATTGCCCCCACAAATTGAAGAAGAGATTTATTGTGGTTTTTTTTTTAAGTCCTTTTAAACTATACTTGTCCTAGGAGTCATTGGTCCTCTTCTCTCCTCCACTTGTACTATCTCTTAAGACACTCCATACACTCCCAAGGTCTCAACAAACCACTGCTGTGGAGAAGAAACTTGGGCATTGATTTACATTTCCCACAAAGATTAGTGCCAGAGCCTCCTAATTTGTCTCCTTGCTTCCAGTCATGTTGCAGATTTACACACGCCTTATCCAATCTATCCTCCATAGCTTCCCTAGAGTTCTTTCTAAACTTGCATATGACAATCTATTACTGCCATTCTTAAAACCCTTGATTCACCTTTATCTTCAAAATAAAACTAATGTTCTAAGTATGTTGTATAATCCCCCTTATTACTAAATCCTACCTTACTTTCCAGTTTCAATTCTTACCATTCATACATCCATTCACTGTGGTTATACTGAATTATTTTCTTTCCCCTTACGCAATGCACTGTTAGTGTTTCTAATCATAGTCTTTTTATTCCCTTTATCAATTTAAAGTATAAAACACCTGCATCTGCTACTTACAAGTTACAAAATTTCATTCAATCACTCCAAAACTCTCTACTTCCATTTCCAAATTTGTAATTGGGACATAATGCAATAATAAAATTATATAACATATAAGTACTGACACTTTATACATGACAATATATAGTAAGAATAATGAAAGTCAGTCAATTGTAGAACACAATTAGCATTTCCTACAAGTAAAACTGAGAGTTTAGTTATGCGGAATACTTGGTTTGCTGCATTTATAACAGAAGAAATCTATGTGAGCTCCCAAAAAGCAGGGTAAACTAAATAAATAACAATTATTGACAGGCAAATATGAATTAAATATCTTTAAATAAAGTTTCAAGGTATCATCACTGTTTATAAAATAGGATACTTGGCATCCAAAGCATAAGTAACTTGTTCAACTATATAACAACTATTCTAATGTACATCTGAATCCTAAATATCATTTACTTTTAAAGTACTGCATATGCCTTCTCTAAAATTCAGAATTAGAATCTGCGATTGAGTTAAAGGGGAAATAGAAAGTTTAATGTGGATGCTAGGCACTGTTGCACATGCTGGTAATCCCAGCAACTCAAAAGGCTGGGCAGGATAATTGCAAGTTCAAAACTATCCTCAGAAATTTAGTGAGCCCTGTCTCAAAATAAAAAATAAAAAAGGAATGGGG
>PVKS010043829.1:0-14658 GCA_004027875.1 Aplodontia rufa
AATGGCCATACTACCTAAAGCAGTATACAGATTCAATGCAGTCCCCATCAAAATACCAATGACATTGTTCTCAGAACTAGAGAAAAACAGTTCTAAAATACAAATCAGAGACACCAAATAGACAAAGTTATCCTGAGGCATCACACTATCAGAAATCAAATTGTATTATAGAGCTGCAGTATCAAAATAGGCTGTACTGGAGACTGAACTAGTACTAGTTATGTTGCATACTTTTATAATGATGTCATCATATATTCTATTGTCATGTATACCTAGCAAAAACAGGGAGGGAAGGAGAGGTAGGAAAGGGCAATACTGGGGACTGATATAGGACAAATTATACTCCATGCTTTTATATTCTAAAGTTATGTATATCTAAACAGAATCAATAAAATAAATAAAAATAAAAAGAAATACAGATGGCCAACATATGTATGAAAAAAATATTCAACATCTCTGGCAAGCAGGAAAATGCAAACCAAACTACACCTAGATGTCATCTCACTCCAAACACATTGGCAAATATGAAGAGCAACTGATGCTGGAAGGATGCATGTGTGGTAGGAATGCAAATCAGAACAACCATTCTGGAATACAGTATAGATATTCCTCAAAAAACTTGGAATGAATAAAAAAAAATAGAACCCAGTTATCCCATTCCATGGTATCCATGCAAAGATCTAAACTCAGCACACTGTAGGGACACAGCCATATCAGTGTTTGTAGCAGCACAATTCACAGTAGCCAGATTATGGAACCAGCCCACATACTCATCAACAGAGGAATGGGTAAAGGAAAGATGGTGTGTTCCAACAATGGAGGTTTAGTAGGTCATACAGGAGAATGAAATTGTGACATTTGGTGGCAAATTGATGGAACTGGAGGTCACAATGATAAATAAACTAAAGCAAAACCAGAAAGTCAGGAATCAATTATTTTCTCTCATATGTGGATGCTAGACAAAAATAAGAGAAAGTGGGGAGAATCCCAAGAAAATAGAAGAGAGATCTGTGGAGCAGAGGATGGGGATTGTGTGGAAGGGAAGAGGGTTAAAAATAGTAATGGGATGAACAGTAGAATGTAACTAGTCAAAATCCCTGTTGTCAATATATGAATGACGTACAATGAATTTCACCTTATGAAGAAATACAGTAAAGGGAACAGGTGACTTATGGAGGACAAATTAAAATGGGGGAAATGGGGATTGGACCAGAGGACATTATATTCAGTGCTTGTATAATTAAGTCAAAATAGACCACGATATTGTTTATGACTGTAATGCACGAGTATGAAGAAAATGTTTAGGAACCCCGAGCATATGTGGAAGAAGAAGCTTATCTGGTTAAACATGAAATTCAAGTTATATGTAAAAGAGAGAGTAAAGACAAGAGGAGACTAAGGGATGGAAAAAAAGGACATCAGTAATTTAGACTAAAAAAAGGAATCTAGACTTCTAGAAAAAAGGCCATAATGAGAAAAGGTTTGTGATTTTCATTGAATTGGTTGATAATAAGAGGCTGAATGAACAAGGGAGAGGGCAATTATAACACTTTTATCAATAAAATTAAAAATTTGAATCAATGGGCAATTACTTATGTCACTATCACACTGAAATTTGGAGATATTTAAGAAAAAATGATGTTTTCATATGGATAAAATTTATAAATGCATTATGGGAGATTTGTTTAAAAGGAACTTCATGCACCCTAACACATGAAAGGAAGAAAAACCTTTACATAAAGTACCTATAATTTATCAATTCTCTCTCTTTGCATATCTCTTTTCATATAGTCATCCTGCGATGAAGTGAAATATAATCTGAGCACTTTATGAATGCTACATGAATTATTTCCCACACTGATCAGGAATTTCAGGTTTTCATTTGGCATTCAGATGATGCCAATCATTTGACATAAGTAAGGGAGGTGGACTCAGTGACCTTCATGACTCATGACTTCCCTTTAATTTTTAGTGCTTGTGTCCAAGGTTGCTCAATTGCAAAAGGAAAAGGCACTATGGGTGGTATCACACTGTTGGTTCAGATTCACAAAGACAGGTAGAAATTCAGCTTCAATTTTGTGTCACACATAAATTTGTCATATTTTTGTTTATTATAACATCTCCCTTTTATGCTGGAAATGTAAAGTGCAAGCATGGGTGACAGTAAATTGCAGTGATCTTACCTTGAAGATCAGTGTTAGCATACTAGAAACTACACTATGCGGTGAGTAAGAAAGATGCATTTCACACAGTTTTTATCAGATGAACTAATTGACTACAGAGAGACTTCTGTAGAAACCACATTAGTCCTCACATACTGATGAAAGTCAGGATCAGGCAGAGCAAACCAGTCTTCTGACATGCATTGCTAACAACCACATATTTCTAATGTGTTCATTTGGAGGAACACACAGTGGATTTTATTAGACAACCAAGAGGCACTGAAGAACCCTAGCTTTGCCTGTGCCTTTGACTCTATTCTGAGTATGAGGTTAAAAGAAAAATGGTTAAACAAGAAGGGATGGACTGTATTGTGACTTGTTGCTGGATATAGGGAAGTCATGCCTATTGCTGATTTATAAAACGATCCTCATCTTTTCCTATATGAAATGGTTAAACGTCAAAGGAAACCATATTTCATGCAGGAAGAAGATCTGTGTCTTTACACAGAATTTGTACTCAGGAATAAAAACTTTGATGAAATAAAGTTCCATAAAGGAGGAATAGAAAACCCACCACTTATTTTCTGGGACACAGCCAGTTGGCTTTGTTTTAGGATGACTGGGCTGTGCATCTTTGGAGTGACCTCTTAAATAAGGAAAGGTTCTAGCATGTTCGAAGTGGTGGCAGTGTCTTCAAGATGTTTTATTTTAATTTGATGGTGATCTTCATGACCTACAAATGGAAAAATCCAAAAGTAGACTGTCAACAGACTAAAGCTGTGACCAGGTTTGCCACAAACTGTAAAGGACTTCAAATTGCATTTGGGACTTTTGCTGTAAAAAATCTTTGTTGCCTGAATTACCACAATGTGCACTGTTATGGTTAGAACCAACTGCCTAAAGCAGTAGTCCTTCCTACAAACTTTGTTGGTAGTGCAGGAAATGGAGATACAACAGAAATGTTTAAACAGTGCATTTTTCCAAAGATCTCACAGATCACTTTGCATCACAGTTGAATCTAGTATTCATTTAGGACAATGAAAGGTATTTTAATTTTATCTGATGTTAACAAGACTTATATAAGTAGTAAATCATCATTCTCTCTTGGCTTCAAATCCTTGATTCAAAGAACTTACCCTACCTATACAAAAGGGCTACACGGATCAAATAAGTAAGCCTTAGTAGCTGTTATTGTGTAAACATTAGGGACAAAGCACTACATATGTGATTCATCAATCTTACTATCACCTGGCATGTCTCCCTGAAAATGACATAGTATTTTCTTATATTTATTACATAATTGGTATTACTCTGGAGCATGTGAACTAGTATTTTTACATCCTCACTGAGGAATGTGTTTACTGGCAATAATCAAAGGGAAGAATGAAGAGGATTAGAAACACAGAAATATGCAAAAATGAATTTTACCCACTAGAAATACTAAACCCTATTGATGTGGCTGCACTGTACTTTTTGCTCCTTAGTACTCCAGGTAACAGCATCTTGAATGTGTTTTCATTCTGATGACTTTTTGCATACACAGAATAAGTTGTCTTCTATTCTTAAACCTGAACATAATTTAAGAAACCCTTACTCTTCCTTTCCACGTGGTGAAGGTGTACAATATACATAGTTTAATCTATTTATATATTACAGTGCTTTGCAGGGTTGAAAGCAGAAATGGCTCTATACATATTCATTTATCAAAATAGCTAAATAATGTCCTAGAGGTAGTCATTAAGAGCTAGTAATGAGATTTGAAACTAATGTAAGTCTAAAAGTTACCAACTCCCTATCTTATTCTAGTAAAATTATTATTTTACATACATATTTGCTATTTTAGAATGTTTTATGGTGCATTTATATGTGATTTCAGTGACCTCTTTCATTGTCACTCATTGACTTTTACCAAAACACAATCAAAAAAGAAAGATAAATTGCAGTCACTTTTGCCTTCAGCTCTATGCATGACAACTTTCTGTTTTCTAAGCCGGAGCATCAGAATACTTGGAAATACTTCATAGAAACTTTTGGTTTCAATTTATTCAGACCATTTAACACATTCTCAATTATCCAACAGTGCCATTACTGAGAATGAAAGTATATCATGGTGTGATGGATATGGCATTATTTACACAAAGCCCAGCATTGTGTAAGCAATTTACTATCACTAGCTAACAAGTTGTCATCATTACCATTTTTGTCATCATTTCAAGAGCTGCAATAGATACTGCCCCTTATTTCAACCAGAATATTTCTATTATGTAGGCCAAATGGAATTATTTATTAAGAATTTGGCTCTATAAATATAGGCAGGTTTCCTATCATATATTTTTATGTTAGCATAGCCCAATTTGTTAGTTTCATTCCTCAACTCTTCCTTGTGCCCTCCCATGCCCTCTCCCTCTCTATCCCCTACCTGTACTCTGTTGAGCTCTCTGATATTTTCATCATATCCCCCACTACTTTTTTCTCTTCTCCCTAAATCAGTATTTGAAAGACATCATTTAAACCCTGACTTTCAGAGCCAGACATGCTTAAGGTAGCATAATTTTCTCTTGCTTCAGTCACTTACAAACAAATAAAATTAATCCGTGCTTCTTTGTTACTGGATAAATCTCCACTGTGCTTACACATTCCCCATTTTATTTCTCCAATCATCTGTTGACATGCACTTAGGATCGTTCCATGATTTGTCTATTCTGAATTACACTAGTAGAAACACTGGTAAATGTGACACAGAAAAATTGGCCAATGATACAGCTATTCCTTGGTAGAATGGGAATTGATATTCTGGTGGTTGTTATGTCTGTGGATTAAGAATCATCCCAAATAGTGCTAGTTGATAGCAGACATTTTCATAGCACACTACACTTCTGCAGTGTCTCAGAGCACACTAGGAAGAAGTGCATGAGAAAACAAAAGTTTAACTCTAGACTTCCTACTCCAGTTTCTAACTCTATAGTTCTATAAATTTTCTTGTAAATTTTTATTTAAAGACTATATGTTCAATTCACCTTAACATACCATATTTAAAAACTTCTTGAAGAATGGGATGCCATCAAATCCAGTTATTAATCAATTATGTTATTAAAAGACCCGGATCTTTTAGCAAGCCTGCCAAGGAGGCTTGAAAAACCAGGTACATACTGACTCCAGTCAGAGACATTGTTCAACTGGTTCCCTAGGACTATCTCTTTCCCTTCATCTTCACAGAAACCTCTCTATATTTTTACAAATCTCAGTATACTTCTTCACAATACCTGGGGCATTCTCTCCATTGTGATGGGACACTGAATCTTCTCCCCAGAAAGAATTTATTTCTTCAAATATACAATGAGCATGCTCTATCATAAATTGTGTCAGCATCAAAACTTACAAAAGGGGGCAAAATTTCATGCGTCACTTTCCACGTAGACATGCTTTTTTTCAAAGAGAAAGAGAGAGAGAGTATCAATTCTACTTAATTATTTTTTTCATCTGGCCTTCGTTTGTCTAACACTTATTGGGGTATGTGGTGCTGGGGTTTGAACTCAGATCCTCATACATTGCAGGCGAGAGTTCCAACTGCTAAGCCACTGTTCCAGCCACTCTGTAGACATATTCATAAATCACATTTCATATATGAATCCTGACTTTAATTAAAAGGCAAAAATTCTGAGAAAATTCCTACTTTAAAGCACACCAATATATCACATGCTTTTTACATGTTTAAAAATGCATAAATTTCCCTTCAAATTATAACACTTTCAAAAGTAGGTTAGGTATAGAAATTAATTTTAATCAGTGCACTAAATCTAAAATTGATTTTATTGACTTCATACTAATACTTTCTAACAGTGGCACTATCTTTAAATTTTTAAAGAGAGGAGGAGAGATAGAGAAAGAGGGAGAGTGGAGACAAAGAGAATCAAATTTTTACTGAGGTTTTCACATGGCTTTCGTTCCCTGACACTTAGTTGTGTATGTGGGTGCTGGGGTCTGAACCATGTACTTGCATATACTGGGCAAGCACTATAACCACTGAGCCACTGCTCCAGGCATAGGGGCTCTGCTTTAAAGATAGGGTAATTTCAAATATTTTCCACTCATATTTGGGGTAAAATATGCTTTGCTATTAAATATTATCAAGTATCAATAAAAGGCATATGGAAATTATTTCTCAGATAAAGGGCAGGTTGTCATAAACCTAAGAGGGTTGCTCTGTGGGTGTACTATGGAATCGGATAGATAGAAATAAAATTTTCCTGACTTTCTCTATCCATATATTACCTTCTATATTCCCCCTATATAGGGAGGCACATTCAGGACACAGAAAATGTTTATTAGGGAGCTTTGTGCCTGCATCGAAATGAACTGGAAACTTCCTCTTTTCTATTGGTACATTAGCTGAGGCCATTGGGCATGAGAAATGTTGCACACAAAGGAAATTATATTCTCAACCACTTATTTACAGATGCAGTATGGAGGTGAATTCAAGCTACCACCACCTCCACCATCACCACCTTCATTTTTTTTCACAGCCCAGGACACATTTTATTATACCCCTTTTTTCCTCTAGAAGTCAAAATGCTCAGTGAGTTCAAAGATAATAATTATTTTTAAAACAACTACCATCATGAATATGTTTAACACAATCCTACCAGTATAGGATAGAACACACCATGTTTGGTAAACTCAAATTTATATCTCAAATTTAAGTACTATCATACATTAAAGCTATTTAATCCATCATCTTTTAGAATACCATGAATTTCATTTAGAAAATGAATATTCTGTCCCTCAAGGAATGAAACTGAAAGACATTACCTCTTTTATAAAATCAATTTCTTTTTGTGGATTGGGAGAGCTAGAGGGCTGCAGGATGCTTGGACCAATGCATACTGACAGATTATACGAAGTCATTTGATTGAGAAAGGAATGAGTCTCAATATTCTGTAGTACTCCAAAGAGATATTTTATAAGGATGACATTGGCTTCTGGCAGTTTTTCTAATAGCCTAAAGACAGAAAAAAATGTGTTCCATAAGCAAAACAGTTCATTAGAAACTTTTATATACAGTCAACCCTCTCTGTGCAGATGGAACCATGGAAATCAAAAAGGCAAATCAAGGATACTGCTCAGATAGGCTACAATTTCAGTTCATGTGGTACCAATGCAGAGAGAAGACATGCACAGACAAGAAGTGTACAGGAAATTATTTCTTTCTGTACATCTTGTCATTCATTCAATTAAAATCTAAAGAATATAGAAAAATATATGTTGTCTTAAATATTTCCCTGGAATGAGTAGAATGTGTTTTAACTGAGTCAAATCCTGCAGCATTTCAGAATCCCTCATCCAGGACCCACACAAAGATTTCTGATAAAATTAAAGTGTTCCTTTTTTCCCCAGTAGCAATATGGAAATGCTGTCATTTGGGCAACCCAAACCTAAGCAATTGAGATTTACAGTTCTATTCTGAGAACCTTTGATGTTCTCCACCAGATTCCAAGATCAATTACATTCCGCATATGTCCCACTGGTACTCCTTTCATATATGTGTCAAATCAGTGGTTGCATATCCACTGGTAATCCTTTCATGTATGTGTCAAGTCAGTGGTTGTATATTTTCCGCTTTTCCCATTATATAATTGTTAAACTATTATGAAATTATCATTCACAAAATGCAATTATTTTAGGATTCAGAAATCATCATATATACAGGTATATATGTTTATTCACACACACACACACGCATCTATATGTAAGGTAGCTATATATGTATATACAGATATTCACTTTTTCACAAGAATGGGCAAACTTGCAGAAATACAGCATTCCAACTGCTTTTATACAAAGAAAAGAGGCCTTTGTTCAGTGCAGTAGACTCAGAGTAAGCATAATGGAGAAGGATGATAAAGACTGAAATAAACCAGAAGGCCACTGGGTGTATTCAGTGGGAAAGCAAGTATCTACAGTATGCTTCATATTTATCTCTTTCTAAGGTGGCACTAAACCTCAAGCTATTTTACAATATTAGAAGCAGAATCTAACTGTTAACAATGTTCCTGATATTTGTTTATAGATCTAAATTTGTGTCTGGTAAAGAGACAATTGATCAATCTATATTTCTTCCCTAACAGAAAGAGGCACATTTATATCCCCCCATAAATTCATTTTGGCATTAGTAATCCAAATCTTGTAAATTTTGATACTATGGAACAACATTTGAACTGTTTGTCCCATTATGCTAGTTCCTTTACTAATTAAAGATTTAATAATATCTTCATTGCTGACTTTTATTTATATGCCTTAATTTTATCTTGTTAAAAATCATTTTCAACAGCTTAAAGCATATAGTGCTTAGAGCAATGGATAACAAAGTGTAGTAGAATTTAATGCTTGCTCTCTCTAATGGTTTCCACAATCACGACAGTGGATGTGATATTTTGCTGTCTGGCCATGACTTCTTGGTCCTCAATAGTTGTACAATATTATACAGATAAAAGATGTGTCCAAGCAGCACAGTGTACATAAAAAGTGCTCTAGAATAAAGCTAAATAACAAGAGTCAAGTACATAATGTTGGGATTCATGGCTTTCTAAGAACTGGAGTATCACTTTTTAATAAATGGACACTTCTTTACTTCTCTCTTATAATGCAGAAAATGTTCATGGAATGTTGGGTAGTGATTTCTACCAGCAATCTCCCTGTGCATCAGTATAGAAACTATGCTCTTTGTTGTCAGACTGAGACTTTCCAGCTCCCTTTCTTTCTCTGCACTTTTCAGACTTAACTGATTTTGTGCTATACTCCCAATGACCACAACTTCCAAATACCCGTTGCACCACTAACTATACACTTGTAAAGAAGCCATTCTTAGCTTACTTTCATATACACAAAGACATCTAGAGATAATAGAATTGGTCATTTTCCTGCATTACTGCAGTTGGTGAATGAAATATGTAAGGAGTTCACTGTTCAGCTAACATTTCCCTAGATTAAGGTGATAAGCTTGATATTGGGCCTGCAGTATTAGCTAGTAGATGAATGAGGTTCCACTTCCATTAGATTCAGATGTACAAAAAGTATACAGTTTTGAAGAATTCTGTGTTAGTAGTAAAGAACAATGGCCCAATCAGCAAAGCCTGGTTTTAAACTGGCTCAGATGGATATGACATGGACATTTGTCATTATATTTATATTTTATTCTATTAAACATATACAAATATACTTTGAAAAATGAAATACCTTAAAATTTCTTTTACACATTTTTTGAAGAATGATCAATTAGAACATTTACCTTTGAATTGCATTTATTGTCTCTTCTTCATTCACCTTACTCATTACACTGATCCATTGGGAATAGAGATTGGATGTAAAAAGGCTTCCGGGGATATCACTTAAAAATTCCTTGAACAGTTAAAAAAATATTTTCATTCTTCATTCTCATTGAAAATATGAGCTGGAGAACTTAGGAAATATTTTGTTGAAAAGTCAAGACCACTGTTCTTTAAGGTACAGGTTTTCATGCCATGATATATGCAAATGGAACATGTTATTCTATTTTGTTTCTCAGGAAAGAAATAGAATTCAGAAAAAATGGATTGGAGAGATTTGAGATGGTGGGAATGAAGTAGGCAGCAATTCCCTGGTCTCTGCAGGAATCCAAAGGAAGCAATGAGTAAGGGTAGAGAGGAGAGGTGGGTGACAAAATAAATACTGTAAGATTCTACTTTGGACACACTGAAACCTGGAGAGACTCAAGGTTTTGCAGTTGTATGGGGAACAAACTCAGAGGGCCCTAACTCCATCCCTAAATGGTTGAGGTGAGTGGGGAGGGGCATTGCCTTGAGCTCATCCTCTTAAGGAATTTGAGGGACAATAAAATTTCAAGTACAATGGTAAGCAGAAAAAAATTTCTTGAAAATCAACACCACAGACAACTTGAAACTAAGTACTGAGGAGAGGGATGGCTGAGGTCTGAAGCAATCTCCCTGCAGCAGCCGCACACTCACAGTTGACCAGTCACCCCAATGAATCAATGTGACCAGTGCCTTCCCATGCCCAAACAGTGGCAGAAATAACCAGAGTGAATCCCCCTGCAATGGACCCTCTTGGGAATCTGTCCAGAGGGAAATTCTTCATGGAATCCTACTGGTGCTGGATGGCTGAAGCCCACACCCTCTTTCCCCTCCATCACAAGAGGAGGGAAGCAGAGGAAATGAAGAGAGCTGGCAGGGCCAGCAAAGATTCAGGAGTTGTACAAAAGCCCACTTAGCTCTCAGCACCCACGGATTGGCTGCTCTCAAACAGCACAGCTCTACCCTCGATTGCTTGGCTCAGATAGACCAACTCTGCCTCAACAAGGGGAAGATAGGTTCACCAGTTCCAGATCCTGCTACAACCACCACTGATGTGCCACATCAAAGGGAGGCAGAATGAATCCAATGGTACACAGAACCAATCTTAAAAGGTTCCTGGAATTGCAGAATGTCCCTTAATTAACAAACCAGAGAAGGATGGTGGGAGATCCAGAATAATAAAAGATCTGATTTTTGTGCCTCTGCAACTTGGAAACATTGATCATATAAACATCTCCTTGACTTGAACAATTCTTGGTAATCTAACAATCAAAACTGTACTCGCAACCCATCTGAATGCATTTAATCTAATGGTTAAAAATTAAGTGGAATTAATCTTCCTATCTTTGTTTTCCTAAAGCTAATTGATACCTGTGCTCTTCTCACCTCCCATTCATCCTTATTGTGCACTACCATCCCAAACAAAACCCACTTACCTACCACTGTTTATTGCCTTGGATTACTTATCTCCCTCCCTCTCCCTCTCTCTCTGTCTCTTTCTTTTACCTTGGTGAAAATTAACCAATATCAGCATCCCTTTCCCACTCCTATTCCCTGTCCTTCTTACCTAACCACTCTCCCTCCAATCGCCTACATTCACATAAGGTAATAGTAAGGTTAAAAAATTTAAAGACCAATTTTTTCACCTGTACCAGGACTCTATTATAAGTATATACCTGTACTTGATGAAATAAGAGAACATTTATAACACACTTTTCTCCTAACAAGGTCAAACAGAATGAGAGTTGGCTTGGGGGGTGGTAATAGTAAATAGGCCTAAGTATCACTTAAAGTGGTGCTGAAATTGGGATCAGTAGATGTCACACATTGAACTAAAATAGCAGTGCCTGGAGTCCATCCAACCCAGGGATCCTAAAAAAAGAAGCTCAGAAATAAATCTTCATTTAAAAGAAGAATTCAGAACAGTACTGATACTACATGGGTAGACATACAAACAATATGAAAAAGCATAGGAACATATCATCCAATGGAATGCATAATACTTCAACCACAGACATCAGTGACACCACTGTGGAAGAAATATCAGGGAAGGAATTTAGAAAATTCCTACTTAAACTCTTCTATCATATAAAAGAAATTCTAAGGAAGGAATTCAGAGAAGAAAAACAAGAAGTGAATCATCACTTCAAAAAGATACAGATTCTGAAAAAGAATCAATGTAAATCCTCAAAATGGAGGAATCAATAAACCAAATTAAAAATTCAATACTAAGCATCATCGAATGGACTGGGAGCAGTGTCTTAGCAATTACGCTGCTTATCTGGCATGTGTGAGGACCCTGGCTTCAACACCAGAACCATATACACAGCTAAGTGTCAGAGCATTAAAAATTAAATAAAATCTCTCTCTCTCTCTCTCTCTCTCTCTCTCTCTCCCACTCTTGTAAAAAAGAAAAAAAAAACATTAGGAATCACTAATTGATTCAACCACTTAGACAATAGATTTTCCAGCCTCGAGGATAAAGTATATAATCTTGAGAATGAAGTTGACCATAGATAAAAAATGGTAAGAGACCACAAACAGAATATTCAAGAAATCTGGAGAAGCATCTAGAAATGAAATTTAAAGATCAGGGGTGGATGAAGGCTGTGAAACACAAAACTATGGAATGCACAGTCATCTCAATGAAAGTACATCAGGCAATGTTCCAAACCTTAAGGATGAAGTACAAATTCAGGAGGTATATAGGACTCCAAATATACAAAATCAGAGTGGACCCACACCAAGGCACATTAGTATGAAAATGCCTAACATAAAGAACAAGGGGAGAATTTTAAAAGCTGTATGAGAAAAACAACAGTTTGCAGTTAGATGGAAAGGAATCTCAATAATTCAGGAAGAAATGAAAACCAGCATGGGGAGAAGTTACACTAGAATTTAGCATTCTCATATCAGATTAAGTGGACTTCAAGCCAAAATTGATGAGAAGAGACAAAGAAGGTCATTTCATACTATTCAATGGAATCATATGGCAACGGAATATAATAATCATAAATATTTATGCCCCAAACAGTGGAGAGCACCTATGTACATCAAAATTTTCTCTATTCTAAAAACCATATGGATCACAACACAATAATTCTGGGTGACTTAAACACACCCCTTTCATCAATGGACAGAGCATGAAAACAAAAACTAATGTGCAAAAGAATTAAACTATGCAATTAATAAGTTGGACCTAATAGACATTTTGGAATATTCCATTCATCAACAACTGAATTCACTTTCTTCTCAGCGCCACATGAAACATTTTCTAAAATAGATTGTATTCTAGGACACAAAGTGATCTTTACCAAATAGAAGAAAATAGGGACAAAAGTGGGCTTTTGATGAGATTTGTAATGGAATGAAACTATAAATTAATGATAAGATAAAACATAGAAACCATTCTAGTACCTGGAGTTATATAATGCACTCTTGAATGCTAAATGGCTAACAGAAGAAATCAGGGGAGAAATTTTAAAAACTTGACATAAATTAGAATAATGATAGCACATGTTCAAATCTGTGGGGCTGTTTGAAGGAAGTTCTAAGAGGAAAGTTCATATTGAGCTCATACATTGAAAGAATAGAAAGACACCAAACACAAAACCTAACATTATATCTCAAGACTCTAGGAAAAGAAGAACAAACCAACACCCAAATCAGTAGAAGACAGGAAATCATGAAAATGAGCTGAAATTAATGAAATTGAAATTAAGAAAACAATACAAAAGATCAATGAAACAAAGGTTGTATTTCTAAAGGATAAACAAAAGTGACAAGTCATTAGCCACAGCAAAGAAAAGGGCAAGAAAAGTAACCTCAATTTTTAAACTTTGAAATGTGGAAATCACTATCACAACACACTTCTGAAATTGACAGGATCATCAGAAGCTATTCTGAAAACATTATACTTCTATAGGCTAGGAAACCTTGAAGATATTGATGAATTCCTGGGGAGATGAGATCTACCCAAATTCAACCAGGAGGAAATAGAAAACGGAAGCAAATCAATTTCTACTAATGAGATTGAGGCAGCCATCACATGTCTTCCACCAAAGAAAATCCCAGGACTAGATGTATTTCACCTAAGATCTACCAGACCTTTAAAGGAGAACTAATACCATGTCTTCTCAGTTTCTTCCATGAAGTAGACTGGAGGGAACTCTGCCAATCTTTCTACAAAACCAGTATCACCTGATACCAGACCCTGACAAACACATATCAAGAACAGTTAAGAAGCAAGGTACTACAAGATGTTCTGAAACATAATTGAACTTTCTAAATTAATAGTTGGGAGAAAATCCAGCTATGTGATAAAAGAGAAGAGTGTTTGGTGCATCTATATCTTTGACATCTCCATCTGGCTAGGTATTCACTACACAATTGGATTGTATTCTAGGATTGAAGAGTAATTGAAAGTCATTATGAACTAGAGAAGATGGCTCTAGTTCATGCTCCTAAGATCTCTTGAGTCATATTTATTTTATAAATCTATAACAGGGTTTGTTTCAGAACAGACAGGGCCCTTTCTAGAAAAAAGTAATGAAGTTGGTTCTATGAGCATTTGCCCACTCCACAGGAATAGGTATATGCAAGTCTTCTTCACCAGGATTTTCTAAACATGTTTCCAAAGCTGCAGGTCCTGAAATGAAAGCTAAATGTGTCTCTCTCATCCTTGATTGAATGTACACCACCCCTGTGGAAGATGGGAGCCAGCCACAAATGGGCAGAAACCTTTGCTTTGGTCAAAACCTTTGAAAAAGAATAGCTGAATGTAGAGAAATTCCAAGAATGTGGGAAATGAAATACTTTAGAGCACTGTAACTCTACAATGACAGATGTGACTGACATCAACATGAATGAGGCTTAAGTAACATAAAGAATGACAAAATTGGGTGAAGCAAAAGAAGCACCAGAGGATTGATTTCTACTCCACTTTTAATATAGAAGGGCATTAAGGGAAGAGGGAAAGGTGTATTTGTGGAATGATTGTGTAAATGAATATAATTTTCATCAGTCTCTCCATTTTTCCTCAGTTGTTGCATATTGGTTTACATTTTATAACTATTTCAATTGCTGAATAAAAGTTTAGTTTTGAAAATTTTAACTACTTCAGGAAGGCAGGGAGATAGGACATCACCATA
>PVKS010043830.1:0-14657 GCA_004027875.1 Aplodontia rufa
TAGAAAGCATGTACTGGACATACAATGTCCTAAGGTGGGGGCAAATTGCCTGAAACAGCCCACGCTCTGTTTCTGTCCCCCCAAGAGCAGTATGCCCATAATACTTTAACCCAAGGATTCACCCAGTATAAAATCCAGAATGGAGAGCTTTCAGGATCCCTCAGCTGCAGTGTAGCATGGGGCATGTGCGGAAGAAACTGTCCAACCTGAGTAGCTTTCCTGATCCTTTGAGGACTGGCTTGCAATGAATCTTAGGATTCTGTAGTTTTTTTGCTGCCCATCTGTAAGTAATAAATCTGTTTCATGTAACTTGCTGTGCATTCATCTTCTATCTCACTAGATTCTGGCAGATAATAAAGAGGAGTTCAAGAGACAGTAGTCTGACTGACGTGTTTGGATTCCTATTCTTGGTGTTTTTCAGAGTGATGGCCTTTGCTATCCTCTATGTTATGGGTGCCCCTCCCTGGGCTTGGTAATTAGTGAACCTGTTTCACAAAGGCTATCGAGGACGTTTTACTCCAGACCTGTATATACATGTACCTGCTTGACATCTCAGTTTGGATGTTTCTGTCTCAACATGTCCAAAATTGAACACATGCTCCTACCCCTTGTGACTATCCTTTTCTTTGGGGACAATAGGTGGTTCCACCTGTTTTGTAAGCATAGAAGCCATAGAAACCAATCCTTTTGTTTATGTCCTCTTCTAAAAAAAATGTAGACACATGATATGGACTCTACCATTGATACAATCCTATCAGGACTTTAAATCTGGAATAAGTGAGTAAAAGATTGAGGGACGGTTAGAAGTAATTTGCAGGGATGCTGGCATTCAGCAGCAGAAGTATCAGCAACGCCGATGGCATCGAGCTTCAGCAGCAGTGTTATCCTGTGGAGGCTGAGCTCACTTGCCAGACTTGTGCTAACAGAAATAAATTGAGGCACTTATTGCTCCTTGTGATTCTGGAACGCCCGTGGTTTTTTTTTTTTTTATTATTTTTAAGTCTGATCTTAAAATCTTATATCCTGCTATTCACTAAATGTTTATATCCTCCCTAAATTCATATTTTTTCTTTTTAATTCATTCAACAATGATTCCCTCCGATATGTAAGACTGTTGTAGTCATTATCTCATTCTGTGAGTTCTTTCTTGATAGTTTTGACCAGTTCTTTGGCTAAGGAAAAGCTTTTTAAATTAATGGCATTCCATTCATTAATTCTTTTTTATATTTTATTTTTTATTGATTCAACATACTCTTACATATTGGGGGGAATAGTTGGTACACATTCATGAACACATGGATATTGACAAAGCAAGCCAAGGCTGAGGCCAGTTCATGATCTTTGAGTTCTCCTTGATCCCATGTTTCCCCTACTTTACCCTATGTTAATTGGGCTGCTCAAGGATGTCAAAGGTTCCCCATTGGGTTGATAGCTAAATTCATGTTTTGAAACCTTACCTGCAGTATGATGGTTTTGGATGATGGAATTTTGGGAGGTAATTGAGTCATGACAGTGCAACACTTATAAATGGAATTAATGCTTCATAAAAGACCCACCACAGTAAACTCTCTGCCCTTCCCTGTCATATGAAAACACAGTAAGAAAATAACCATGACCAGAAAATAAGGCATCATTAGGTACAAAATCTGTCAGCTCCTTGATCTTGGACTTTCCAGTCTCCAGAACTGTGAGAAAATAGATTTTTGCTTTGTGTGAGCTACCTGGTTATAGTAGCCTGAATAGACTAATACACTCCATTCTGTGAATTCCCTGAATCTTTCTGTCTTCAATTTTTTTTCATTTTATTACAATAAGGATACTTACTATTTCACAGATGTTTTAAGTGTACAATTCAGTATTGTACAGTACAGTACAATTCTAGAATGTTTTAATCTTGTATAACTGATTTTTTGGGCACTAGGGATTGAACCCAGGGGTATTTAACCACTGAGATACATCCCCAGACTGTCTTTTTCTTTTCTTTTCTTTTTTTTTTTTTGAGACAGGATCTCGCTAAGTTGCTTAGGGCCTTCCTAAGTTACTGAGGCTGGCTTCGAACTTGTGATCCTCCTGCCTCAGCCTCCTGTGCTGCTGAGATTACAGGTGTGCACCACCCACCTAGACATAAACTGAAATTTTGATTAACAACTCCCCATTTCTCTTTGCTCCTAGATCTTGGCAACCACCATTCTATACTTCCATGAGTTTGATCATTTTAATACCTTATATAAGTGAGATCACTCAGTTTTTGTCCTACCAGACTGGCTCATTTTACTTACCACAGTGTTTTCAAGATTCATCCGTCTTGTTGCATATTGCAAGAATTCCTTATATTTTAAAGCTGAATAATATTTCATTGTATATATGTAACACATTTTTAAATCCATTCATTCATCTGTGGATGTACAGGTTGTTTCCAAATCTTAGCTATTGTGAATAAAGCTGTTATGACTATGAGAGTGCTAGTATCTCTTCAAAATCCTGATTTCAGGGGCTGGAGTGGTGGCTTGGTGGTTGCAGCGCTTGCCTGGCATGCACAAGTATGCAAGTTCAAACCCCAGTACCACTTACACAACTAAGTGTACGTGGAGGAATGAAAGTCATATGAAAAACTAAATAAAAATTGCTTCTCTCTTTCTCTCTCTCACACTATCCCCTTTTTCTTTAAAAAAAAAATCCTGATTTCATTTCTTTTGGAAAACTATTCAAGTCCGAGATTACTGGATTATGTGGTTTTTTTTTATCATAAACTTTTTGAGGAGCTGTCGACTGCTTTCCACAGCAAATGTACCCTTTTTCATTCTTACCAACAGTGTACAAGCATTCCAATTTCTCCACATTCTTGCCAACACTTTTTTGTCTTTTTAGTTTTATTTTGTTGATAATAGCCATCCTAACAAGTGTAAGGTAATATGTCATTGCTATTTTATTTACATTTCCCTGATGATTAATGATGTTGAACATTTTTTTCATTTTTCTGTTAGCCATTTCTATGATCCTCTTTGGAGAAATATCTATTCAAGTCCTTTGACTATTTTTAAATCATGTTTTTTTTATTTTGTTTTGCTATGTTTGCTATTAAGTTGTAGAAGTTCCTTATCTCTTAATTCCTTATCAGCTGTATGGTTTGAAAACATTTTCTCACATTCTCACATTGTCTTTTTCCTTTCCTTTCCTTTGTAGTGTAAAAGCTTTTTAGATTGAAGTAGTTCCACTTGCCCATTTTTGCCCTTGATTTTGGTCATCATATACATGAAATTATTGCCAAAGTTAATGTCATGAAGATTTTCCCCTGTTTTCTAGAAACTTTATAGTTTTTAGTCTTATGTTTAAGTCTTTAACCCATCTTGAATTGATTATTGTATATGATATCAGATAAGGGTCCAGTTTTATTCTTTTGCTTGTGGATATCCAGTTTGTCCAACACCATTTGCTCAAGAGAGTATCCTTTCCCCATTGTATTTTCTTGGCTCTTATGTTGAAGGTCAGAATTTATTTCTGGGCTCTCTAGTCTCTCCCACTGAGAGAGTCTTCATAACAGTACCATACTGTTTAAATTATTATAGCTTTGTAATTTTTTGCAATCGATTTTGATGCATCAGATCTGTTCCTTTTACAGATTGTTTTGGATATCTGGGATATTTTGTAGTCCTATACAGATTTAAAAAAAAACAAACAAACAGAGGGACAGTGAGAGAGAGAGAAAGAATCAATTTTATCTAGTTTTTCATGTGGCTTTCATTGCTCTGAGACTTCATTGTGTACGTAGTGCTGTGGTGTGAACTTGCATACTCAAGCATGCCAAGCAATTGCTGTAACCACGGAGGCACCGCTCCAACCACCCCCCGCAGTATAGATATTTAGAATTGTTTTTCCATTCTTGTGAAAAATGCTATTGGGATTTCAAAAGAGATTGTGTCAAATTTGAATATTGGTTTGGGTAGCATGGACATTTTCACAATATTAAATCTTCTAATCCATGAACATGGAATGCCTTTCAATTGGTTTATACAGCTTCTTTCATCAATATTTTCTAGTTTTCAGTGTATAATTCTTTTAATTACTTATAAGTTCATTCCTATTTTATTAATTTTGATGCTAATGTAAATGGGATTGCTTTGCTAGTGGTCATTTTTCTTAAGAAAGTACAAGTGATGCCCTGGGATCCCAAATCTCACCATCTTAATCCACCTCTGATGTCAACTTTGGCTAAGGTGAACATTTCTATGCTGGTGTGTATTCTTTTTACAACTTCCCTCAAGAAGAAGTTACTTGTTTTATAATTTTCTACCAAAGGACTTTTTCTGATGTTGCCGGAACCTGTTTGCTCAGATACAACATGACCCAGAATTGTGGGGTTATTGATTCTAGGGGTAACCCTCAACCAATGAAGTAATATAGCAGATAGGTAAATGCTTCTTCCTCCTGACATTCAGGCAGATACCTCTGGGAGGAATATTCCATAACTTTTTGGAAGGTCCTGGTGCAGGCATTGCCCATAAAGAATACCTAATAGCATACATTTATTCTTAATTTTATTTATTGATTGCATTGCTAGGGATTGAACTCAGGACCCAGGGCCTCACTCATGCTAAGCTTTCTACCTTCCCCATCACACGCTGCACCACCTAGCAATCCTGCATTTTGGCATCAATTCCCCCAAATTTACCCAAGTTATCTCAGGTTCTGCTTTTAGGGCAGCCTAAGCTAATACAAATAGCTAAAGCCAGTGTCTGTTGTTTGCAACCAAATACACATATACTTCACACCTGTGTTCCGGTGTCCCATTCATTGATTAATGGTGCCACTACTTACTTACTACCTATGAGCACTTAGGCGAGAAACTTAACTATTCTGTGCTTCAATTTTGCAACATGTAAAATGGGAATAATAAAAGAACTAACCTAATGCAACATTGTGAGGATTAAGTGGATTAATATGTGTAAAACATAAAATATTCCGCTGGCACGTGACATTACTGTATAAATGTTGGCTTTTAATATTATTAGTCAATTATTGGATCCCAGGTTAGCCATCACTTTTTCAAGAAATAATTCCATAGCTTTTCCAAATTCAATACTTTCATTCTACGCACTTGCCCACCTTTCCCAATAGCGTGAGTCTCACGGTTTTATATTTATTTATGCCACTTTCCCCCCTAAATTTAGATATTTACTATAAAGGTGCTCATTTTGTTCTTTAAAAGAAAATGGTATCAAATTTTTGCACATTTTATTGGTGTACAATTGATATAAGCTTTTCATGTTCAAAGCATACAATTTTATAAGATGTGACATATGTGTGCATTTGCAAAAAATATCACAACTAAAGCCTGTCAGAGTTTATGTAACTTTATTTCCTACAGATCTCAAAGTTGCTGGAAATATTTTTCATGTTGGAGTACTTCTTCCAGTACCTATATGTCTGACTGTATTTTTATTTCAGGCACATACTTAGATAATAGTTCAGTTTTATGTGAAATCCTAGATTTAAAATTCCTCCAATTCTTTGAAAAGATTACTTCATGTTATTCTTGCATGCCAGTTTTATTCTTGTATCTTTTATTATTTGATGTGCATTTTTCCAAAATATAAAATCTAAGAAGGCAGAGGTCTTATTGTTTTATATTACAGTATCCAGCACAGTGCCTGATACACAGTCAGTAATGTTTGTTAAATGAGGGTTGAAATGAGGCAAGAGTAGAAACATGATCGAGGTAATGTTTTGGATGGTCTTAACCATTGGTTGGAAGAGTTTGTATTAAATTTGGTAAGCAATAAAGTTTCATGAAGTTTTAAAATGGTATAGTGATGAGGCTGGAGAGGTGGCTCAGAGGTTACGGCGCTTGCCTGGCATGCATGAGGATGCGGGCTCAAACCCCAGCACCACGTGACACAACAATATTACAACAAAGTGTTGGAGCAATGAAAGCTACATGAAAAACTAAATAACATTGATTCTCTTTTTCTCTCTTTCACTGTCCCTGTCTCTTAGGAAAAAATGGTATAGTGACATAATTAGAGCAGTTTTTAAGGAACACATTCTGAGAGCACTACCAGGATGACAGCAGTGTTAGAAACAGCCGTGTTAGAGATGTTGGTGTCAGGAAACCAATACAGGGGTAGGCTAGAGGATGAAGGCCTCAACTCAGATGCTAGGGGTGGGGATTGAAAGTGAAGACAAATGTGAAGCTGGATAGAACCTGACAAGGGTACTGAGTCAGTCTACAGCGAATTCTAAATTTCAGGTCTGGATGACTGGAAGATGATGTGCCATGAACAGAAATAGTGGATTTCAGACAAGGAGGCAGATGGTCTGCATGAGGCATATGTTCTGAGTTAGGTTTCAAATGCTTTAGTTTGAGGTGCTTTGGGGATATTCATAGCAGGATGAATAGGAAAAAGCTGAAAATGTGGCTGTAGTGCTCAGAACACAAGTAGAAATCAGAGCTCTTATCTCAAATAGACTGGTCAACCATGGCCATGCTATCCAGCCCGCTGCCCACTTATGGATGGCTCACAAGGGAAGACTGATTCTTACATCCATAAATGCTGGAGAGAAAAAGAAGAATGTTTCCTGATCCACTAAAATTAAATGAAATTTAAATTTCAGTGTTCTTGGGGTTGGGGATTTAGCTCAGTGGCAGAGCGCTTGCCTAGCATGTGAAAGGCCCCAAGTTCGGTCCTCAGCCCTGAAAAAATAAATAAATAAATTTCAGTGTTCTCAAACAGCTTTATTAGAGCAGAGCAATGATCATTCATTCCATATTGGCTGCTTTCATACCACAACAGCAAAGTCGAGAGACTGCATGGTCTGCCAAGCCTAAAATATTTCCTATCAGCCCCTTGTAAGATGAGATTATCAGTAGACACATACATTGCTAGGCTGTCAACTATCACCCAGAAGGGAAGACAAAAAGAGTAATAGCTACATTTTTTTTTTAAAGAGAGAGGGACAATGAGAGAGAGAGAGAGAAAGAGAGGGAATCAACTTTAGCTTTTCATGTGGCTTTTGTTGCTCTGACATTTAGTTGTATATGTGGTGCTTGGGTACAAATCCACATCCTCAGCCTTGTTCTTGCCAGGCAAGCCCTGTTTTGTTATTTTAATGTAGCTATTAGGGGTTGGAGTGGTGGCTCAGCAGAGAAAGAGAGAGAGAATCAACTTTGTTTATATTTTCATTTAGCCTTTGTTTCTTGGAGACTTAGTTGTGTATGTGGTGCTGGGGTTTGAACCCATGTCCTCACGCATGCCAGGCAAGCACTCAAACCGCTGAACCATGGCTCCAGTCCATCTCTCTCTCCCGCTCTCTCTCTCTCTCTCAAAACAAAACAAACAAACAAAAAAACCCAGTTTCTTTCCCCCTGGTTGTCCAAGTTTAAGTATTTCAATAAGGCCTTGATAAAAATGTCTTAACATTTTTGCTAAAAAGGCTATTTAAACCAGGTATGAAGGTGCATGTCTGTAAACCCAGCAACCTGGGAGGCTGAGACAGGAGGATCATGAGTTCAAAGCCAGCCTCAGCAACTTGGAGAGGCCCTAAGGAACTTAGTGAGAACTTGTCTCAAAATAAAAATATAAAATGGGCTAGAAATGTGCTAGGGATGTTGTTCAGTGGTTAAGAGTCCCGGAGTAGTTTAATTCCCAGTACCAAAAAAAAAAAAGTTTAAAAAACCCAATAACAACCTATTCAAGTGTTTCAGGCAAAACCAAATGAATTTACCTTCTGAATGAATAATAAAATTCTGGGCTTATAATAAAAGTTGGAATATGTCATTAAATTATACAAGCAAAATTGTACACAAAAAGCTGACATAGGTTGTGGAGAGTGAGAGACTAGATGCTATTTGTTCAGCCACAGGGAGGAGCTGTGTCATAGCTTGGTCACATCTGATTAAAGCCCAGGTCTCATCTTCTGAGGCACAGGGATTCAATTTATCAGTTATCCACAAGTTGACTTGTGAGCACAATTCTTCCCAATAAAAACCCACATGGTATAGCAAAAATTGCTTGGTGCATATGGAGAGTAAGTAAGTGAGCTGAGGCTACTTGTCATCAAGCTAGGATAACTTTGGGCTGAGGATGTAGCTCAGGGGTGGAGTGCTTGCCCAGCATGCATGTGACCCTGGGCTCCGGGCCCAGGTTGAGGTGGGGGGGGACTCCAACTAGAAAGCTTGCCATGGATAAAGAAAATATACACTGATAAATCACTGTTTATTATTTGTCTTGGTTTATACCCTGCATTGATTCTTCAGTTACACAGCATTTCGTTATTGTAGATAATAATAAAAATTTTTCCAAAAGTTCTTTGTATTTACTCTCTTTGAGAAAATTAAGGAGTAGTGGCGTAGATACTGTCTTTTAAAAAGAATTTGGGGAACATCTCAATATTATCAATAACATTTAAAGAATTAACTCAGAAAGTAATTTTTATTTACCTGGCCCCCAGTTCAGGGGAGTTGTTGTTTTGTTTTGTTTTAGGTACCAGGATTGAACCCAAGGGTGCTTAACTACCGAGCCACCTCCCAAACCCTTTTGTACTTTTTATTCTGAGACAGGATCTCACTAAGTCTCACTAGTTGCTGAGGCTGCCTTTGAACTTGTGATCCTCCTGCCTCAGCCTCCTGAGGTCCCTGAACCACATGCATGCACCACCACACCCAGCAGGAGCTCATTTTTCTTAGGTGTTACATTATTATTTTAGTTTTAGCCTTCAGAGGGTAATCATTATATTTTTGTGATGATTTTCGAACAATTTTTGCCCAAAGGTGATAGTTTGCTTTCCTAGCACAGTCAGCAACGTAAGTAAGGAATGTCACATCAAAATAAACAACTTTAGAGGATTGTAAGGCATATAGATTTCTTTTATTAGTGTTGAGAAAATATTGCACTATATTATTTTTTGTGGCAATGTATGGACTTTGAGGTGCAAATGAAAAACAACATGACAATGTGAAAAAGTTCAGGAAGTTATCACAGACATAAAATTAGATCCGTGAATAAAGGTGAGGCCTAAAGACACTAGAATTGAGAGTGAAGGAAGCGTGGACAACGAGGCCAGTAAGAGAACTGTGGAAACAAGTAAATTGAGCCAGATAAGTCATAAAGAGAAAGGCTTATTTAGCTTACATTTTGGAGGTATAAGGGCATGGTGCTGGCATGGACCACAATTTTGATGAAAGTTTTCATCCTTTTACATCTTTATTTTTTAAGAGAGGGGAACAGTGAGAGAGAGAGAGAGAAAGACAGAATCAATTTTATTCAGTTTTTCATGTGGTTTTCATTGCTTCCACACTTCGATGTATACGTGGTGCTGGGGTTTGAACCCACGTCCTTGCACATGCCAGGCAAGTACTGTAACCACTGAGCTACTGCTCCAGCCCCTCCCCAGCACTTCTTAATAGTGCCACCCTGGGAACCAAACCTCTAATCAAAATGACCTTTGTAATACACTTAATGCCAGAACCCAAACATAGCAGGAATATATGTAAAATTCTGTCATAAAACTTGTCACATGTCATACACAATACAGATGAAAAATGCTAAGAATGGATCAACAATTGAGAAACACTGAGATTATGCAAAGGACAATAAGAGACTTTAAAAAGCAGGAGAATCTTTTTTTATTAAGGACAGGGAACACTTTATAACATTCCTTCATCATTTGGATCCTTTTTTATAAGATTGAAATCTACAAAAGTATCTGCAATATCTTGTAATAAAAAGATAATAATAAAATGGTGGTAATAAAAGTTCATTCGACAAGAAAATTAACTTCTGCATATGGAGGGACGCTAACGGCATTGGCCAACAACACATCATGGGATGCAAGTGAAATATCATGACTTGTCAGTTAATTCTTAGGGCATATTGTTCACCATTGTTTCCACTATGTTCTGCTTTCAGAGGTGAAATCCTTTACTTTTTTTTTTTAAGGGAGAGGGAAAGAGTGAGAAAGAGAATCAATTTTATTTATTTTTTCATCTGCCTTTTGTTTCTCTGATAGTCAGTTGTGTATGTGGTGCTGGGGTTTGAACCTGGATCCTCGTGCATGCCAAGCAAGCACTCTAACTGCTGAGCTACTGCTGCAGCCCACAGTCCTTTACTTTATACAGTTTGTCATAGACTCTTCTATTTCAGAATAAACAATTATTTAAAGTAATCTCTAGAACATGAAGTCTAATAGCTAAGTGTTCTGACCTTGAGGCAATAGTTACAAACCTTTTCACATCGAAAATTGCTACACAAGTGCAATATTAGAAAAGACTAAAATGAATCTCCATCTGTCCATCAATCAGATTTAAAAATTTTCCATACTTTGTCTCATTTCATTCATCTTTTTATATACTCCACACCACAAAAAATGTTGCTCCCTTTCGAACAACAAGAAAAACCCAGATAATCTAAAAAATCATAACTCTTATTGAGCCATCAGAGAACTGAGAATGCAAAGCAATTAAATAAATTCTCAAGGGTAACAAGTCTCTCTAAGGAGAAATGGCACCTACAAGCTGTTCCATGTTTGGCAGATCACAAAAGGGTTTGCAGCTGTGAGAGAGCAGGAAGAAGAAAACAGCTAAAATTTTAAGAAATTCTTAAAGGCTGAGCGTGGATTTGTTCGACAGTTTAGGATCCTTAGGAGTGCTAGACAAGGGCGGTTCTCATGTGCTTGTCAGTGATTTCTATTGACCTCTACCCAGTGTTTGGAGGAAAGGTCGGGTTCAGGCCAGGAGTTCCGAGTACAACCCTTGGCGGCACACAAAGAAAATCTGTTCACTTTCTGGACTTTCCTTCCATGCAAAGCAAAATCTGTAAACCTCTGGAGGAGTCAGAAAGAGTATAACACCCCAGTCAAACATCTATTGCTTCATTGGGAAGGTTCAAAGCAAAAACCATCTGCTAGTGAAGGAGAGGAGGAAGTGCTCTGGCCTGAGGTCCAGACAAAGATACAATGCTATTGTGTGATGGGTGGAAGCCAAAGCATCCCTTCCTCAGAGGGATGGATACACAGTTGCCCTACTATGCATCTTGCATAGAAGAGTAATATGCTGCTAGAGAGCAGGTCGAAAGCTCTCCTCCCCAAAACAACTGAGAAGAGCTACCCCTAAGACCATGGACAAGGAGAAACAAGAACCCCTCCATCCCCTCTAAGCTACCCACCTAGTAACAAGCAATGAAATCCAATCCTAAAATACCTGTATTGAACATAAATAAATCAAATATCTGGTTTAGATGGCCGACATTGACAAATTAGATACAAAAACAAGATCCAAGTATGTGCTGCTGCCTACAAGAAGCCCACTTTCAATTTGAATATAATTAAGAGAAAAATAGTAACACAAGGAGAAATTATGCATTAGTTAATTAAAAGTAAGCTTTTACTGGTCATGCTAATATCAAAGAAAATAGACGTTGGAACAAGAACTATTGCCATGGATAAAGAGAAACAAAAGATAGATCAACACTAAATGCACACACATTTCACAACAGAATTTAAAAATAATAAAACAGAAAGCTCACAGAATTTAAAGGAGAAATAGATAAATCCAAAATTATAATTGAAATTTCAACATTCATATTTAAGTAATTTCTAGAAAACAGTAGGAAAAAAGTCAATAAGAAGCTAGGAGTCGTAGTGCATGCCTGTAATCCCAGTAGCTCTGGAGACTGAGGCAGTAGGATACCAAGTTCAAAGCCAGCCTCAGCAACTTAGCAAGGTCCTCGGCAACATAGCCAGATCCTGCCTCAAAATAAAAAAAAAAAAATACACTGGGCTGTGGATGTGGCTCAGTAGTCCAGCGCTACTGAATTCAACCCCTAGTACTGCAAATAAATAAATAAAACAATAAGAATCACTGTAGATCTTGCAGACGTTAGAAGGAAAGTAAGAAAACATTGTAAACACTACGCTGATGTATTTGAGAACTTAACTAAAATCTGTCCCACAAATTTTCTTCCCTCAAGAAGAAATACGTGAATAGTGCTATAATTTATAGTGAAAAAAAAAACCTTTCCTACAAAGAAAACTCCAGTTTCAGACAGCTTCACCAATGAACTGCACCCGATACTTAAGAAATAAATGTAACAATTCTACTCAAAGTTTTTGGAAAATAGAGGAGAAATCAGCATTGGTCTGCTTTCAAGATTTGACAAAGACATTTTAAGAAAAGACAATCCATACAGGTTCAGACCCCAGCACCACATACACAACGAAGTGTCAGAGTGATGAAAGCCACATGAAAAACTAAATAAAATTGATTCTCTCTCTCTCTCTCTCTCACTGTCCCTATTCTTTAAAAATAAAAGATAAAAGAAAAGAATCCAATACCAATGTAATGTATAAGTATAGATGTAAATATCTTCAGCAAAATATTTGCTATTCAAATCTAATAATATATAAAAAGGATAATGCATTATGTCAAGTTGGTTCATGTTAATAATCAATCAGTATAATACACCATATTAGTAGACTAAAAAAGGAAAATTATGATTTTATCAATAAATAAAGAAAACAACATTCAATAAATTTAACATAGATGCACTATAAAAATGTTTAGTAAGAGGTTGGAGCAGTGGCTCACTGCTGTCATGTGTGAGAACTCAGGTTCAAACCCCAGCAACATATACATAACTAAGTGTCAGAAACAAAGGCCAGATGAAAAAAATAAAAAAATTGATTGTATCTTTCTCTCTCTTTCACTCTCTCCCTCTCTCCTAAAAGATGTTTAGTGGCTCAGCATGCATGAGTATGCAAGTTCAAACCTCAGCACCACATACGCAATGAAGTCTTAGAGCAGCGAAAGCACATAAAATATTGTTTCTCTCTTTCTCTCTCTCACTGTCCTTCCCTCTCTCTTTCTCTAAAAATAAAATGTTTAGTGAGTTAGGAATAAAAGAGAGCATTCTCAACCTCATAAAGGGATTCTATAAAATATCTACAGTTATGATCATATTTGATGACGGACGAGCGATTACGCTTTCCTGTTAAGAGTAAGAAACAACCAAAAATGTTTGCTCTTTGCACTTCTATTAAACTAGAAATCCTAGACAATGACATAAGGCAAGAAAAAGAAAAAAATAGGTATGGAGACTAGCTATATACATTTCTTGTCATTTAAATGACATGATCCTTTATGTAGAAACTCCCAGTAAAACCATAAAAATTCTATTAAGTAAATGTAGCAAAATTTCAACATATAAGGTCAATACACTAAAATTAATTATATATATCTGTAAGATAAGAATGAGCAACTAAAAATTGAAATAAAAGACTATTTATAAAAGCAGCTAAAATAATGGCACAGATGGGATAAATCTAAATGTACTTTACTATTTTTCTTTTTTCATTTTTTATTCCTAATTCCATTTCTTCTCTGAAACAGACACTAGAATTTATTCATGTAATGTATATTCTTCTAGTACACTCCCCTGATACTTATTTGGAGACACATCTGTCTTTTTAAAATTCTGCGTGATCTTTATGTATGCTGAACATTTTGCATTTTATGATTTGGCCAATAGGACAGGAAAATTTAAAACTTTCAAAAACAATAAAATAGGGGCTGGAGCGGTGGCTCAGTGGTTTCGGCCCTTGCCTGGCAAGCACAAGGACCTGGGTTCAAACCCCAGCATCATTACACAATTAAGTGTTGGAGCAACTAAAGCCCTGTGAAAAACCAAATAAAGTTGTTTCTCTCTTTCTCTGTCTCTCTCACTGTCCCTCTCTCTTTATAGATATAAAAAAAGTAAAATAAATTGAAATAAGACACAACCCCACAAAGTTCAAAAAGTTAACTGAGAATTGTTATATTGCTATATTGGAAGATGTATATATTTGTTATTTTCTTTCTATTATACTCGTGGAAATTGTTTGTTTTATATATAATTTTGAATCAAAGTTACTTGGAAAAACTTCTACTTTAGCACCATATGGAGAAGTGTTTAAAATATGACTTTGGCTTTTTTTTCCTCCCTAGGTGAAAGCTGGGATTCAGTTCTCAGGATTGCATACATCAAGGAAGTCTAGAAATACGAGCATTCCCCATTATAAACTACCTTTAGCAGGAGCTGCCACCTGCAGGTAAAAAGGTAAAATAACAAATTCACTGGTTTTGTGATTTTTTTCCTTCAAGGTCTGGAATTCCTTATTACTACTTGTTTTATTTAGTTGAGGTAATCTTTCCCCCTCTTTCTGCCAAGTTTTTTTTTTTTTTTCAGGGCTGAGGACCGAACTCAGGGCCTTGCGCACGCTAGGCAAGTGCTCTGCCACTGAACTAAACCCCCAACCCCAAGTTTTTTTTGTTTTTGTTTTTGCTTTTTTTAAAGAAAGAGAGGGACAGAGAGAATCAATTTTATTTAGTTTTTCATGTGGCTTTCATTGCTCCAAAACTTTGTTGTGTACATTCGAACACACATCCTCATGCACGCCAGGAGAATGCTGTAACTGTTGAGCCACTGCTCCAGCCCCTCTGCCAAGTACTTTATGAGTCTTTTCTGCTTTTCCTTTCTTCTTAGCTTGCTGAATTCCCAAGTCTTTTATATATATATATGTATATATATGTGTATATACATATATATATGTTTTTTATTAAGGAGGTGAGTTGTTGTACAATCATAAATGTGTATAAAGTAACAATATGACATGCATTTGATCCTAAA
>PVKS010043831.1:0-14602 GCA_004027875.1 Aplodontia rufa
CAGTATGATAAAGTGTCCCTCTTTGTCCTGTATGACTAGTTTTAGGTGGAAATTGATTTTATCAGAATTTAAGATCGCCGTGCCAGTTTGCTTTTTTGGGCCACAGGTCTGGTAGACATTTTGCCAACCTTTCACTTTCAGTCTGTGTTTGTTTTTTATTGTTAAGTGTGTCTCCTATAGACAACATATTGTTGGATTTGGTTTTTGATCTATTGAGCCAATCTGTATCTTTTAATTGGGGCTTTGAAACCATTGACATTCAGAGTTACAAAAGATAAGGGAAACTGAATCTCAAACTTTGTGACTATTACAATGTTTTGAGCCATCTTGGGAATCATTTGGTGTGTAATGTGGTTATTGACTTGCCCTTGTTTAAGGGTTTAAGGTATTACTAGCATTTTCTTCTGAATGAAGAATATCCTTGAGAATATACTGTAGCACAGGATTTATGTTCATGTATCTTGCTAACTTGAGTTTATCTTTGAAGTATTTAATTTCCCTGTCACATTTAAAGCTGAGTTTTGCAAGGTATATTATTTTTGACTGAAAATTGTTATCTTTCAAGGCTTGAAAAATATTGTTGCAAGCTCTTCTGGCCTTCATTGTTTGTTCTGAAAAATCCATAGTGATCCTAATTGGTTTGCCTCTGAATATGATTTGGGGTTTTTCTCTAGGTGATTTTAGAATTCTCTCTTTAATTGCTCTGTTATTCATTTTGTATATAATGTCTTGGCGAATTTTTCATTTGATTAGGCCAGTTTGGTGTTCTGTAAGCATCTTGGATGTGATTTTCTGGCTCAATTGTAATGTGAAGGAAATTCTCCTTTATAATTTCACTTAAAAAATTCTTAATGCTTCTTGTTTGCTGTTCATAGTTTTCATCCAGTCCAATAACTCTCAGGTTATTTCTCCTCATCAAATATTTTTTGGAAGTTCTGGTCATGTGTTGTAAGTTTCTTTTCTTGTCTATCCTCCTTGATCTTGACATTGCTTAGCCTGTCTTCATTATCTTCTTCAAGAGCTGAAGTTCTATGTTCAGTGTAGTTTACTATGTTGTCTATAGGAGACACACTTAACAATAAGTGTTAGTATCTTCCAGTGCAGATTTGATTTGGTTGACAGTGTTCTTCAATTCTGATAGCTCTGCTACTTCTCTTTTCAGGGCATCTAATTCTTTATAAAGCTGATCTTTCGTCTCATGGAATTGCTCCCTTATTTCCTTTTAAAACTTGTCTGTCATCACTTGAAATTACTCTCTGATCTCTTTCCTTAATTCTTCTTTCTCTCTGATTGAGTTACTAATCATAATGTTGATACAATTTCTTTGGTTTTCATCTAGTGCACCATGGAGTCCTTGTGTGGAGAGCTGTGAGGTTGAGGAGGAGAGTTATTTCCCCCTTTCCTCATTTTCAGAAACAGGGGGTGTGTCTTGTAGACTGACTCTATTACTCTTGTAGTGGTAATTGGAGCTTCTTATGGGTTTGCTTTGTTGGGATGGGGTGCTTTGGGGCAGCTCAGACATATAGCTGCCAGTCCAATCAGTGAGGAATTGAGAGTCTATAGGTGCATATACTGGATAGTTTCAACTAAAATAGTTGTGATGATGATTAGCACTTATAGGACCAGTTTTCTTTAAGAAAGCTCTCACTATATATTATGATAGCAATCAAATACTTGTTGCAAAGAATGCCCCTTTCTTCAGTTAGCAGGGACTCTGTAAGTAGGGAGAAGAAATGACTAGAAAGCCAAGGAAGTGAATTGTGGAGGTAGATTAGAATTCTGACTTAGAATAAAGAGGAACAAGGATTTAGGGTGGTGTAGGTTATTCAATTAGGAATAAGGAAAACAGAAATGGGATGCAGGTAAGGTAAAGACTTTGGGTGAGGATTAGAGAACAGCATATATTTTAGAAATTGCCAGAGTACAGGGGAAGAAGAGGTTAGTATGGGGTGTGGTTCTCTTGACCAAAGGAAACTGAGGGGTATTTTGCTTTCATGACATGTTTTCCTGGTCAGAACCCAATGCTGTAGAGACAGCAGTGGAGTTCAAGACGACACAGAGACAGTAGAAGCCACCCACAAATACATACACACAAAAAAAATACATCCATGAACACCAAATTCAGTATTAACAAAGTGAATAAGGATTAAAAAATGAAGAGTTAAAAATGTTAAAAGTTGAACTACTTAAAAACACTATCATTAAAAAAAAAAACTAGGAAAGTTCTGGATTTTTGCCCCCTTGGTCAGTGTGTACCATGGGGGAATGTCTGCCATCTAGCTGGGAACTCTTCCAAGTTGAGGTTGTTGAGGGGGATGCAGTTTGGTAATCTCCAGTGGCCTGGATTTTCCTGGAGGATCTTCTCAAAATTTTTTGTTGCAGAAGGGTTGAAGACCCTGGCCTCTCCCAGTTCTTGTCAGAATGGAGTTCAGCACCCCCTGAGATGCACTCCTGGGTTGATTATTTTCTGCCTGACCAAACTCCTGATCTTCTTAAGCTGAGGACCCAGAAGCTGTAGGCAGTCTAGCAGATCCTAGTGTAGATGTGTGGGACTCTTTTCTGTTACAAGGAGAGTGTCCAGACTGAAGCTCGCTTCTCCAGGATCAGTGATGACTCACTCTGGATGTCTTATGATCTTCAGAGGCCCCAAGAGCTGCTCTGTGGGGTTGTTACAGTCCTAGCAAGGGAAGACGTGTGAGGGAGGGTCCAGGCTAACTGGGCCAGTGTTTATGTGGTTCTCAATTGCAACCACTACGTCACATCCCACCTGAAGAGCTTAGGACCTATGGAGTCTTGGCTATGCACAGAGCTCAGAGGCTGGAGGAGAGCGCAGGCTGCCCCTTTTGTTCAAACATTCCTGAGACTGATGTCAGACCCTGCCTTGTTAGAGAGTTATAGGCAGCTTTTGGAGAGACTGAGGCCCTACTGTGCCACATTTTTTTCACAGACTCCTCCTTTTCAGGCATGTAAGAGGGCAGGCAAGAGGCCTTGTACGTCCCAGGAGCTGGAGAGGGGATTTGGAGTATCACACTGCCCCCTGGGCAGATGGCCAGGTCACAAGGCGCTAAAGTCTGTTTTTCTGTCCCTGGAAACTGAGGTCCCTAATCTGTGTGCATAAAGGATGGGTCTGGTTTCACTTTTGCCGAGCAAATGACCAGCCCCGCCCTCAGGGAAACCTCAAAATGGTGAGTGGAGCCTGCCAGCTGCGATGCCTGGACAGTTAGTTGTAGGTTCGCTTTTGTGAACCTATTGATTTAGTTAAATCCCAGAGCTTGGGAATCAACTGTTGGGAACTGTGAGCGCTGCTGAAAAAAGTGTTCCCTGCTGCAACCAAGTTAGATTATTTGTGCCGTTTCCTTCCCTCTGGGTTAGCTCCCCGCCCCCTGGCTGTGGAGCTGGCAGTGACCAGTGCTGGAGAGGGGCTTCCCAGCTCCACACAGCCCCCTGGGCAGATGGCCAGGTCAGATGACACTTAAATCTGTTTTTCTGTCTGTGGAGGCTGAGATCCCTAGTCTATGCGTAAAGGATGGTTCTGGTTTCACTTTTGCCCAGTGAGTAACCAGACCTACCCTCAGGGAAAACTCAAAATGGCGAGTGGAGCCGCCTGGGCTGCCATGCATGGGCAGTTGTAGGTTCACTATTGCGAGCAATTAAATCCCAGAGCTTGGGAATCAACTGTTGGGAACTGTGAGCACGGGTTAGAAGATATTGCCTGGTGGGATCAGATTAGAATACTTGTGCCATTTCCTCCTCTCAGGGAAAGCTCCCCACCCCCTGGCTGTGGAGCCTATTGAGCAGGTGGGCAGGCGTGACAAACTCATTTAGATTCGTTAATGCAAAGCTCTTTTCCTTTGGTGTTACAAGATTAGTGGGGGGTAATGATTCCACACACTGAGAGCCCGGTCCTACCGTTGGATACTGCCTCCCTTACTCTTGCAGCATGAAGTATTATTCAGAAGCATCTTGGGATCACTGGTGGTGGGGTGGTCGCCATGTTTGATTTCTCTCTTTTTTCTTTTTGTATCGTGACAATGTTGGCTCCAAAGAATGAGTGGTACATATTTCCCTGTCTCTGATTTTTCTGGGAGAGTGAGTGAGAGAGTGTGAGTGTGTGTGTGTTGGTCAGTCACACACACATATAGATATATATCATATAAAGAGACATTGAGAGAGATACCCACAGACATGTGTATGCATATATCTATCTATATATATATCTATATATACATATATATATACGTATATATATATATACGTGTGTATATATATATATACGTATATATATATTATGTGCTTGAATTGCTGTTATGTACTCCTTAAATGGTTTTTTAAAATGCACTAGTAAACCCATCTGGCTTAGAATTTCTTTTGTGACAAGGTTTTGAACTACAAATTCATTTTTGCCCATGCATACAGGGTTATTTAATCTTTCTTCCTACCTTCCTTCCTCCTCCCATTACCCTTTTTTTTTAGGGGGGGAATTTAACCCAGGGACTAAAACATGCTATATACATGCTGTATGCTGTACCGCTAAGCTACATCCCCAGCCCCAAGCTCCACATTTCTTTCTTTTTGGCATCTTTTAAGGTATTTGTATTTTTTTTTGTATATTTTTTTTGGTCTCATTTTTTAGCTTTATTGGCATAAAGCTGTTCATGCTCTTTTATTATTATTTATTTGATCTATAGTGCTGTCCTTCCTCTATTTCTGATATTGCTTATTTAAACAACAGTAAGAAATTGAACATTCATACTGTCTGTTTCTGTTTTCCCAACCATTTTGACCAGAGGGATATTCATTTACCTTCTTAACTATCTTTTGGTTTTATTGACTTTTTTTCTTTTAATTTTGTTTTATTAGTTGCATTGCTATGTCCTTTTTTGTTTCATTTGATTTTATTTCTCTCTCTTACTCTATCTTTTTAGTATATAAGTGTATGTCATTGGTTTGGGACTTGTATTTGTAATATAATCATTATACTTTATACTTTAAATATCCCCTCTAAGCACTGTTTTAGTTCTGTCCCACAAAATTTAATAGGGTTTTTTCCTTCAGTTTGTTCAACCTAATTTCTAATTCCATTGTGATTTCATCTTAAGTTCATTCATTATTTAGAAGTATCTTTTAATTTTCCAACATTTGGGGGGAAATTCTAGTTTTTCTATTGTTATAATAGTAGGCCTCATGTTGTATAACTTGGGCTCACAGTTCTGAGGCCCAAGAGGTGCCAGAATCTGCTCGGATCTTATTGAATTGCATCATGCCATGAATTATGTAGGACCATGTGTGAGAAAGAGATACCACATGGCAAGGCCATGGAAGCATTTTCTCATATTTATGGGGTTTTTGGACTTTCTCCATTGGGAAGCTTCTTTTTAGTTCCATAGCCCATTTATTAATTGGGTTAGTTGTGATTTTGCTATTTAGTTTTTTGAGTTCTTTGTATTCTGGATATTAGCCTGCTGTCCAAGGTGTAGCAGGCAAAAATTTTCTCCCATTCTGTAGGTTCTCTCTGGAGATTCTTGACTAAATCTTTAGCGGTGCAAAATTTTTTTAGTTTAATTGCCTGCCGTTCATTTATTCTTGATTTTACTGCTTGCGCCATGGGAGTCCTGTTAAGGTTGTGCCGACTCCTATGTCATGTAATGTCAATCCTACTTCGTTTTCAAGCAATTGTATAATTGCTGATTTAATATCCAGATCCTTAAACCATTTTGATTTAATTTTTGTGCAGGGTAAAAGGTAAGGATCCAATTTCAGTTGTCTACACATGGCTGTCCAGTTTGTCCAACACTATTTGTTGAATAGGCTATCATTCTTCCACACTATGCTTTTGCCCCTTTTATCAAATATCAGATTGCTAAAGGTATGAGGGTTCATCTCAGAATCCTCTGTTCTATAACATTGGTCTTCTATTCTGTTTTGATAGCAATATCATGCTGTTTTTGTTACTATAGCCTTGTAGTATAATTTTAGGTCTGGAATTGAGATGTCACCTGCCTCCTCCTCCTTGCCGAGTAGTATTTTGGCTATTCTGGGTCTTCTGTTATTACATATGAACTTGAGTATTGCTTTTTCTATATTGGTGAAGAATGACATTGGTATCTTGATAGGGATTTCATTAAATTTGTATAGGGCCTTGGGTAATATGGCCATTTTGATGATATTGACTACCTAACCATCAACAAGGAATGTTTTTGCACCTACTCAGATCTTCTATAATTTATTTCTTTTTTGAAAGTTTGATAATTTTTGTTGTATAGGTCCTTGACATCCTTTGTGAGATTTTTGCCCAAGTATTTTATTTTTTTGGAGGAGATGGTAAAAGGGACAGACTTCTTAATTTCTTCTTCAGGGTCCTTGTTGCTGGAGTATAGGAAAGCTAGTGACTTACTGGAGTTGATCTTGTAGCCAGCTACTTTGCTGAAATCGCCTATAAGTTCTAGGAGTTTTCTGGCTGATGATATTGGGTCTTCTAGGTATAAAATCATGTCATCAGCAAATAGAGATAACTTAACTTCCTCTTTTCCTATACAAATATCTTTGATTTCCTTGTCTTGCCTGATAGCTCTAGCAAGAGTTTCAAGGATTATATTGAACAAGAGTGGGGAAAGTGGACCTTGTCTAGTACCTGAATTCAGTGGAAATGCTTTCAGTTTTTCTCCATTGAGGATAATGTTGGCTATGGGTCTGTCATAAATGGATCTGACATAGTTTAAGTATCTTCCTTTGATCCCTATCTTTTTCAGAGTTTTGAGCATAAAGTGGTGTTGAATTTTATCAAATGCCATCTCTGCATCAATTGAGATGATCATATGGTTTTTGTTTTTAATTCTGTTTATGTGGTGAATTACATTTATTGATTTGTGTATGTTGAAGCAGTCCTGTTTTCTTGGAAAGAAGCCCACTTGATCATGATGTATTATCTTTTTAATGTACTTTTAGATCTGATTAGCTACAATTTTATTAAGGATTTTTAAATGTATTTTCATCAGGGAAATTGGTCTATTTTCTTTCTTGATAAGTTTTTGTTGGATTTTGGTGTCTGTGTAATATTTGCTTCATAAAAAATGTTTGGTAGTGCTCCTACCCTTTCAGTTTCATCGAAAAGCTCATAGAGGATTGGTGTTAATTCTTCTGTAAACATTTGGTAGAATTCTGCTGTGAATCCATCAGGTCCAGGACTTTTCTTTTTTGGAAGGCCTTTGCTGCTTCAATTTCAGAACCAGAGATAGTTTGGTTTAGATTTTCAATGTGGTTTTTTTTTAATATGTTTAGATATTGTCTGTCATTTTATTTCATACCTCCCCTTGTTGTTTGGTTTTTTTCTTATTTTCCTGTAGACTACTTGAACTTTTTTAGAATTTCATTTTTGTTTATCTATAGTGTTTTTAGTGTATCTCATTCTGTAGTTTTGTTAATGTTTATTGACCTTATCAAAATATATATACAATTTGCAACATTGTAATGTCATCATTTTACCAGCTTAGATAAAGCATAGAAAATTTGTTTTAAAAATTCAGTTCTGAAACTACGTGATTTAGTTCATTTTTAGAAGATTCTAATTCTTTGACCACTTTTTTAAAACCAATTTTTTTTGGTGTAGCTTTACATTTATAGAGATGTTGCAAAGGTATAGTATAGTTAGGTCCCACATACCCTCACCTAGTTTCCCTAAGTTCTTGCATTATTATGACACATTCGAGACAAAGAGGATCCAGTACTTTGTTCAGATTTCATTAGTTTTCTGTGGACATTTCATTTTTTTCTGGGACACATCCAGAATAATACATTATACTTACCATGTTCCTTTAATTTCCTCTAGTGGTAAAGGTTTCTCATACTTGCCTTGCTTTAGATGACCTTGGTGATTTTGAGTAGCACTGTTGTTTTATAGATTGCACCTTTTTAAGTTTTGCCCATTTTTCTTTCTCATGATGGGACAGGTGTTATGGATCTGGGGTAGGAAACCCACGGAGGAGTGTCATTTTCATCACATGTCAGTGGTACCTGCAGCCAACGTGGCCTGCCATTGATGAAATTAAACTTGGTTATGTGGCTAAGGTTTGTCAGGCTCTGTAGTGGGAAGTTACCTCCTTCCCTTTTTTCGTATTTCACTCTTTGGTGGCAAGTCTCTAAGTAATTCTGACATTCAAAGGATGAGAAATTACGTTCTACCTGCTTGAGGGCAGAATATTTACATAAGGTTCATGGAATTTTTCTGCACAAAGAATTTATCTTTTCCTCCCCATTTATTTATCCTTTGGCTGCTTTTAGATTTCTTTCTTAGCTATTGTCTCTTACAGATTTCTTTATTTTGGAAATTTGAATTTTTTTTCCATAATACTTATTCCGTTACTTGAGTGGCATTGTATTTATATTTTCATGTGTCACTGTTTACCCTGTCTTCTCCCTAATTTGATGTATTTGTGACTTCTCCACTTTATCTGCTAAGATTGTGCTTTTTTTGATTAATGGGCTTTTTTTCTCTGAAGAGCTTATTTTTATATACTTACCAATTTTTACTAGTCTTATTCTTTTATATTAATTCCTTAATAAAACTTTTTAAATCAATTCCCACTACTTTTTTTACTAAGGTTATTTTATACTTTTCTGATCTCTTGATTTAAGTAGTTATACATTTGCCAGTTTTCTTAGAAATAACAGGCATCTGGTTTAGTCTTCTCAACCAAAGCTGCCTCTATGTCCTTGGAGTATGTCATGGAGTGAATTAAATGAAAACATTATGTTATGGAGGTTTTGTTTTGTTTGTGGTATTGGTGATGGAGTACAGGTCTTTGCACATGCTTGGTAAATGTTCCGTCATTATACTACATTCTTGAAGTTATGGGGGGAAATGAAGGCCATGTCTTGGCTTTAGTGAGCTTGTAGTTTCTGTGTTGACAGACATACAGTTACAGTGCAATGTAGTGTCAGTTTTAATAGAGACATGCAGTGCTGGTATTCTTTGCGTGAGCTGACTGGCTCCTCTTCCAGGAGGAAGAGAACTGGACTGAACAAGAAGTGCTGCAGTTTTTTACCTTGGATGACGATGTTACAGTGCTCTGTTCCCTTCCCCAAAGGCTGTATGTGCCTCTCCATTTGCTTGTTAAGCAATTTCTGCTCTCCCCTGAATATTAACCCCCAGATCTGTGCCCTTCAGCATCTTTTCTGAAGGATCATTTAGGCTTGTGTCTAAGTCTGACACCTTTGTCAGAGGTACTCAGAGTGCCCTGTATATCTCAGAAATACTTGTCACTGTTGGTGGCTATATGTTTGTCATATTCATTGATTAAAGTCCACCACTAGATTACTGACTTCCTGCAGCAGGGATGATTTCAGGTTTGGTCACCACTGTGACCTGCACTTAGATCAATTATAGCAGTAGCAGGTGCTTGCTAATTGCCCACATGAGTGAGTAGATGCCCAAGGGCAAGTGATAGTGGGGCTGGACTGTGAAGAACATTCAATTCATGATAAGGAGTTTGGACTTAATCTCCTGTCCTCTCAGGAGCCTTGAAGAATTCCAACCAAGGCTTTGATCATTAGATTTACATTTAGAAAGATCTACCTGAGAGTCAGTTTGTGGGGAATGCACTTTGGTACTTGTGAGTAAAACAAGGTTAAATAGTTAATTCTTAACTTTTATAGATATTAATAAGTAGGTATTATTCAGTAACTTTTCCATTTTATAAATACCTTTTATGGCATTTTTTATATGTTGATATTGATTCTTCCTTGTGATATATCTGGTAATTGTTTTCAAAGTTTGTGCCTGTAGTAGGCAGAATAATTCCCCTGCTCCCTGAAATGTCCACATCCTAGTCCCTTAAGCCTGTGAGTATGTTAAGTTACAGGGCACTGGGGAATTAAAGTTGAAGATGAAATCAAGGTTGTTACTTAGCTGACCTAACAGAAGAAGATTATCCTGTTTGCCCAACATAATCGTGAGTGTCCTTTAAATATTGAAGAAGGTGGTGACAATATGATGTGAAAAAAATGCTCAAATGGCCACTGCAGGCTTTGGCATTGGGAGAGGCAAAGGAATATAGATAGCAGCCTCAAGAAGCTGGAAAAGGCAAGAAAATGTGTTTTCCCTTAGAGCCTCCAAAAAGGAGGCAGTTTTGCTGTCAGCTGGATTTCTAATCCAGTGAGACCTGTCTTGGCTCTCTGACCTCTAGAACTCTAAGACAATAAATGGCATTGTCCTAAGCCTTGACATTTGTAGTTATTATAGTAGTAATAGGATGTGAGTGCATGCCACTTACCTATTGCTATAATAAGTCCTACCATATATGTGATTGAGAGAAGCAATGAAAAACAGATTTTGGAGAAGCAGCAACTGAGATTAAGTATAAAATCTACTTGGGTATTTTTGTGTGTGTATTCTGTGGGCCAAAAAATATTCACTTAGGTTTGATGATGTTTCTTAGATTAAAATTCATAGTATGATTTCTTTATCTAAATTGATCAAAGAAGAAATAGTTCTTTTTTTTTCCTAATGCTATCCCCACATGATTCACATGTGAATAATTCCTGCTGTGCTATATAACTCTGGTGATTTCTAGATTTCATTGTAAAAATGATTCATTTTGCTCTCCATGATAGGTTTTATTTTGAAATATATTACTCATAAGCTCTGGGAGATTGCTCACATATGTCTCTTTTTCTGTCTGGTCTCCTGAGATGCTCTGTATCTATTGAAGCACTGGGTTTTTATTTTATTTCACTATAAAACATTTTATAGTTTTTCCATAGCTCCAGTTAAGAAGCTACTTTTACGTAATTAATATTTTAGAGGGTCTAGTTTGCAAAGTAAGCAGTGTGGAAAACCCAGTTAGATAGATGACAGGGCATAGTAGGTTAAGTGAAGTCAGGTCTTTCCACTCCTTCCTCTAGTAACTACCCAGGGAGGGATTAGGACCTGGTTAGGTGAAAACAGGGCATCTCTGCTTTGATCATTTTGCATGTTAGGATATCTTGTAGTGATCAGTGGGTCCACTCATGCCTAAGGGGCCTTAGAATTCTTAAGGCTTATTAGCTTAAGCCAATCAGGAAGTCAGAGACAGCCAGTATTGAAAGATGTGTTTTGAGTTTTTTCAGAATTTTTTTTTCTTTTTAATTTAGGAAAATTACACATCAGGCAGGGTAGGTGTACTCTCTCTTTTCAGGAGTTTTTGTTTATTCTCTTTTCTCTATGTGGTGTGATGTGAATGGTAAATGTTACCTTTGAGCTCCTGTACCATGAAGCTACTCACTTCCCAAGAAATATCTGTTTGTGTTTTCAAGATCCTGTGCTTTTTTTTTAAATCTGTTTCTAAACATATCCAGCACAAGTCATTTATCTTGGGGAAGTAATTAGAAAGTCACAACTGAATGTGGGCAGTGCTATGTCATTAGGACCTGTCCAGAAACTGTGTCCTGCCCCTGGATTTTCCCGTATGGCATCTGCCAATTCCAGTTCTCTGGCAACATAAGTTTGAATTTCTGTTTCCAGAGTGAACCCAGAGGACAGCTCAAGGTGCTTCTATACAGAATTCATTGTTTGCTTTCACCAGGGATTTGATCCTGTGGGAGATGGACTATCCACCCCCCCCAAAAAAATGGAACCTGGGATATGATATGAAGAAGTGGCGGACAAACAGGAATTCAATCATAGAACTAAATTGTACTTAAAAATAAAAGTTGAACCATTTTACATGATTTGATCAGTGCAGGTTTTGAGCCTAAATTAAAAACAAATGAAGAAGAATACCAGTGTATCTCCAGTGTTGAATAATATGATTCAATATTAATAATGATTACCCTGCTGTGTAATGAGATTAATAATTAACATTTTAGTGTTTGTACAGCTGAATTTGTTCTTTCTCTCCATGCACATACACATATTATTATACATGTTTCATTGTAGATATAGTTATCAAAACAAATATAGGCAGATACTGCTGCCCTGTTCCTCTATGCATGAATTTCAGTTACCATAGTTTAATTAAATAACTCCATTTCTACAATCTGGATCTCCATGGTTCAGATTTCTATCACAGTATTTTACTGGCCAGCCATTGCTTTTAGTCTAATGAGGGCTCCCTTAAATGTGCCTTGGTGCATTTCACTTGTAGTTTTGAGAATTATTTTTATTTGTGGTTTCAACCATTTGACTGTAATACATCATGGCAGAATCTTTTCTGGACATGTCTCTTTGGGGTCCCTTGAGCCTTATGTACCTCAATGTTCATATATTTCCAAAGATTAGTGAAGGTTTCAGTTATTTCTTGAATAGGCTTTCCGTCCCCTTCCATTTTCTTCTCCTTTGGACATCCTCATATGTGAATATTTGTTCATTTAATGGTATCCCGAAGGTCTTGGAGGCTGTTCTCATTTTCTCTTCTTTTTCTTTTTTGTTTGACTGGAATATTTAAAAAAAAAAAAACCTGCCTTCAAGTTCAAATGTTCTATCTTCTGCTTAATCTAATCTGTTGTTGAGATTTTCAACTGTATTTTTAATTGATTTATAAATCTTTTCCTCCTAAAAGAATTCTATTTGGTTTTTTCAAGGGGAATGAAATCGACTAATTTCTACTGTTACATGATGTGCATGTACTAATACGTAACAAGTGCCACTGTTATATATAATCATCATATACTAATAAAAAGAAAAATGGGATCTTTAACTCTGCTGAATTTCTTTTCTACATCATATGTTTTCTTCTTTATTGGTGCATTATAGTTATACATAGTGAAGGGATTTGTTCTTGTACATTCATACTCAAACAGGTTATGACAATGTGATTTGGATCATTCCTTCCCTAGCAGTTCCCCTCTGCCCTCTCCCTGGTCTCTTATCTCTACTAATCTCCCACTGATTATATGTACGCATGTATGATTTTTTGTATTTTTCATATCTGAATACCGGCATGGGTACTTTTAAGCATCTCAGGGGTGTAAAGTATACCATACAGTATTTAAAAATCCCCCTTTATCCTTCCCATCCTCGTCATCGTCATCCTTCCTTTTGCCATTCCTTCTCCCACCATATGAGTAGACTTCCCCCAGATCATATGTTACTCTGAGTTTGATGGGTCTATTATATAAACTTGACTTTCACCCTTTCATTGTACTGTATGTTCCACATATGAGAGAAAACATTTGATCTTTGAGTTTCTGAATTTGGCTAATTTCACTTAGCAAAATTTTCTTCCTTTCCATTCATTTACCAGAAAAGGCCATGATTTCATTATTTTTAATAGCTCAGTAGAACTCCATTGTATATACATACACCAGTTTCTTGATCCATTTATGATAAGCAACTGGGTTGATCTCATAATTTAGCTATTCTGAATTGTGTTGCTATAAACAGTGATGCAGGTCTAGAGTGGTGGCTCAGCAGTTACTGGCCTGGCCTGGCATGTACAAGGGCATGTGTTCAAACACCAGCACCATGTGTACAACGAAGTGTCAGAGCAATGAAAGCCACATGAAAAACTAAATAAAATTGATTCTTTCTCTTTTACTGTTCTCTATTTTCAAGGTATTTTTCTCCTTTTTTTCCTTAAGGAGTCGAGTAGCTGTATAATCATAAATGTATATAAACTAATGACAAGATATGCATTTGATCCTAAACCAACTATGTACAGGCGGGCAGAAAGGATCTGAAAACTCAAAAATTAATACACATGTATATGCTTATTTCTGTTTATAACGGAGTAAAGCAAAGGAGACATGGGAGCAGGGAATGGTTCAAGGGGGGAGATACTGGACTACAATCGGCCTTAACTTACTTTGTCAGTATCCATCCTGCATGAATATGTAACAACGATTCCCTCTAATATGTAAGACTACATCAAATGAATAAAAAAAATTTAAAAATTGAGCTACTATGAACATTGATTTTGCTTTTACACTGTGCTGTGACACATGGCTGTCCAGTTTGTCAAACAGTATTTGTTGAATAGGCTGTCATTCCTCCATGTTATATTTTGACCCCCTTTGTCAAATTTCAGATGTTTAAAGTTGTGTGTGTTTGTCTCAGAGTCTTCTATTGTATTGCATTGGTCTTCATTCCTATTTTGCTACTGGTACCATGCTGGTTTTGTTACTGTAGCACTATAATATAATTTTAGATCTAGTATTGTGAATCCACCTGTTTCCTCTTTTTTGCTTAGTAATGTTTGGGCTGTTCTGGGTTTCTCTTTATTCCAAATGAATTTGAGAATAGCGTTTTCTATATCTTTATAGAATGACATTGGTATCTTGATGGGGATTATACTGAATCTGTATGGAGCTTTTGGAAGAATGGCCATTTTAATTAATTCTGCCTAACCAAGAACATGGGACGTGTTGACATCTTTTCAGGTCGTCTTCAATTTCTTTCTTTAATGTTTGATAATTTTCTTTGTATAGGATTTTTATTTCCTTTGTTAGATGAATTCCCAAGCATTTTATTCTTTGAGAGGATATTGTGAATGTGACCAATTTACTGACTACTTCCTCTGCCCTATTATTGTTAGTATATAGGAAAGCTATTGGTTTATGGGTGTTGATCTTGTAGCCTGCTACTTTGCTAAATCTGTTGATAAGCTCAGGCAGTTTTCTGATGGAGTTT
>PVKS010043832.1:0-14641 GCA_004027875.1 Aplodontia rufa
CCTCCATCCACCCACCCTCCATCCATCCACACTCCATTCATCCACTCTCCAATCATCCACTCTCCAATCATCCACCCTCCATGCATCCACCCTCCATTCATCCTCTCCATCCACCCACCCTCCATTCATCCACTCTCCAATCGTCCACTCTCCATCCATTCACCATCCACCTTCCATCTATCCACCCTCCATCCATCACCCTCCACACATCACCCTCCATCCATTCACCCTCCATCCATCAGCCTCTATCCATCTACTCTCCATTACCTTCCTTCCACCCTCCATCCATCCACCCTTCATCCATCAGCCTCCATCCATCTGCCCTCCATCCATCACTTTCCCTCCATTCATTCACCCTATATCCATTCACCCTCCATCCAACACTTTCCATCCACCCTCTATCACCCTCTGTCCACCTTCCATCCATCATTCTCCATTCAATCACCCTCCATCCATCCACCATCCATCCATGCTCCATTACCTTCCACCCCACTGTCCATCCATCCACCCTCCACCCTCCATCCATCCACCCTCCATCCAACTACCCACCATCAGGTCCTTCAGCCATTCATCATTTCTCTTTCTGGACACAATTCTGGGTGCTACATGCCCTGCATTGCAGCCCTACTGTGTTTGTGGCCTAAGTAGTGCCCCTGGTGGTCCACCCAGGATGGCTACAGCAGGAGCACTTGTGAAACAGTATAGACTACAGGCAACTTTCAAAACACAAACACCATTGTTTCTGTGACACAACCATGGATCAAAATGGTGTTTATTGGTGATACAACAGAAAAAAGTGGGTCAAGCAAGACTGGTAGACTCAGTTGGTAAAGAAACCAGAGCCCCCTTGGAGGAAGAAAAGTGCCTACCTGCACAGGCCACAGAGGAAGGCCGGCAGAGGTGCCACCCTGTCCTCTCCTCTCAGGACGACAGCATGGCAGGGTGTGAGACCCTGCAGCTGAGGAGCACAGGTTGGCTGAAGTCACGTGGTCTTGGAGCCTGCACCTGAGCCCTGGGATGGAGGTAGAGAGCCGCAGAGCTCATCTTAACGCAGGAGGGGAAGAGACCGTGGCAGGGGTGCGGTGGTGGGTGGGAGTGTCCCTGCAGCGGCCCCTTCCCGGCCTCCCCAGTTCTTCATTCCAGGAGGACCAGGTACACCCACGCCTTCTCCTGTGAGGGTGCATCCAGGCTGCCACGTGCCACAGTGGCCATTCCACTGCAGCATGGCTGCGTGGTCTGCGTGCTCCGAGCGCAGAGAGTTCTGGTCCACTCGGGCCTTGAGGGAAGGCCCTCCAGTGAGGGTTTGCAAGAATGCCTTCAGCAGGAGGCCCGGCTGGCAGCTGGCACTCTGCAGGGTGGCAACCATGGGTGTCCACCACTCTGCAGGGATCAGGGGACATCAGAGAGAGTCAAGGACTGGGGCATGGCACTGTGGCGAAATCCAGACCTGGGGAGCTTGATCCTCAGCAGGAGGCCAAGCCAGCACCTATATAAGTCCTGGGAGGGCCCCCAAGGGCCGTGGCTCTGCTGGGGACACTCCAGTGATGTGCTGAAGTCCATGGATGGAAAGAAGCAGCCAGCAAACAGACCTCAATTCCCAGACACAGGGGTCCCTGGAAACGCAGGGGTGCGAGGCACAGTCTGGTAGAGAACGTCCTAGTGAGCAGACGCACTGGCTGGTGGTTTCTGTCTGCTTTTCAACATGCGAGGGACATGACCCCATGGCCTGCCGCAGCCGTCCCTCTAGCACATGCAGAAGAGCTGACCTCCAGCAGAGGCCAAACAGCAGACTGAGGAGGCTAGAGGTAGAGGGCGGTGGTGAGATGGATCTGAAGGACAGTTTGCAGTTCACAGGTGAAATGACAGCCTCACAGAGGGAGAGAAGCCACTGGTGATTCTCAGGGCTGTTCACTGAGGTGGGGAAAGTTGGTTGGGGACATTCGGAGACATCTGCAGGGGAGGAGCTGTGTGGGAGGCCCCAGGAGACACACCTGAAGCTTTGAGGGCCCAGAAAGGCAGCCAAGACTCCCAGGAAGGTGAGACCCAAGGGACACAGGCACAGAGCAGCACAGGCCCAGGGGCAGGACACAGAGGCTGCTGCAGGGCCCTACTGAGGACCAAGGGGAAGCGACTGTGGTGGAGGTCTTTGAGTTTGTGGGCAGCAGTGCTGCCCCCTTCAGCTGGGAACCTGGCTGCAGGAGCCGAGCGGGGACAGGTGTCCCACAGACACTGGTCCCCAAGGTGGACACAGGAGGCCATGGCCAGCAGGAGGGGGTGGGGAGTGCTGGGTCGAGGCAGAGGAAAGGGCCTCTGTTTTCTGCTTTTGGAATTGTTTTCATCCCTCGTGCGTGACGACAGTCCCCACGAGGTGGAGCTTTCTGGAAATCGGCCCCAGGATGAACAAACATGACGTTGTATAGGGTAGTCACTGGCCAGCAGTGACGGCGTGGCCCCACCTCACTGTGGCATTCTGAGGCCATTGTGGACAGCAGGTGAGATGGAAATGACCCCCGTGTCCAGGTCAGCCCCGAGCCGGGGCATAAATGGGCGCAGAGCCATGGTGGCAGCAGGCGGGAGAGCAGGGGCACAGCCACCATGCAGCTGCACCTGCTGGCCGTGGGCCTGGGCCTGGTCTCCGTGCTGAGCGCTCTGGAGCCGCCGCTGCTTGTCGCCCAGCCAGAGCAGGTGAGCGTCTCAGGGGAAGCACAAGCCCAGTGCCACCTGCCTTCCCAGGGCCAGGCTCCAACGGCCGCACTGGACTGACCGGGCCCCAGGTGGATGTCAACTGGAGGCCCTGGGGGAGGCCGGGCAAGTGGTCCTGAGGTCAAAGGGTGGCTGGGTGAGGTCAAGGCCCCTGGAAGCCTGCCCCGCCCCCAGGAAGGCTGGGGCTTTGTCCCTTATCTCACAGGGACACTCTCCTGCCCCATTAAGGTCAGGCTTTGAGGCTTCCTGTTGGGACTCACTGTGTCTGAGCTTTTGCTTTCCCAGGGTAACACACTGGGGCAGTATAAAATCCACATTCTTGTCAAGATTGTGTGATTCTTAAAAACTCATAGGACTGTTACAGCAAGACATATGTCTGCTAAGGGGTAGATGCCTCCTGTCACCTGGCACTTACCTCCCCGGGCAGGTCACAGTCTCACCTCCTGGGTTCCCCACGTCTCCTGTTGGGCTGATGTGACCAAGTCACAGGGACATGCTGGGTACTCAGTCCATGGACCAGGGGTCCCTGTACCTAGGCCCCCTCTGCTGGGCCCTGGGTCCCTGCTCTCCCCCAACCACTGTCCCCTCCCTCTCTGGGGTGTGGTCAGTTGCTGGCCACATGTCCTGGGATACAAGCTACCCTCTGACCACCTGCACTCCCACTCTGCAGCCTCTACTCCTCCCCAGTTTTCAGGGGCTGGGTCACTGTGCCCCAGGTTCAGGGGTGGCCTCTGGCCAGGTGTTTCCTTAAGTGCACCTGAGCCCTGAGTCAACTTCCACTCCCTCAATGGGCTGGCTCGTGCAGCGTGGTTGGCTGCTGTGGTGGGGAGCGGTGGGGGGTTGTGGCTTTCCTCCTGCCCTCTGGTCACCACCACATCCCCACAGCTGGTAGGAGAGTGGCACATCATACGCTGGATGGGGACCCCCATAATTCCTAACTTTGCGATGGTCAGCTCCATACCGCCGCAAGTGATTTATCCTCTGCCGCCGTTCACGATGGAGCTCTCTGATAACAACATATTGGTCAAGGTCAAACTCAGGTGGGTGCCTGGCAGGGACAGGGTGAGGGGTGTTCTCAGCCCTCTCTGCCAATCCTGGCTGGGCAGAGAGAGAGGAAGTGCCCCATCTACCCTCACCAGGCTGCAGCACCTGTTGCTGGCCGTCTCCATCAGAGAGTGCACCCCCCTCCCTCCTGGGAGGTGAAAAATTCAGCAGCCACCCGCTTGCTGCATCCTTTCACTAATAGGAGGCCCCAGTGCTATCTAAGACCTCACTGCCCAAATGGGGGTGGGGGAGACTCCAGGGCCTTTGGGGTTAGGAACCACCTGTGGCACCTGATTATCAGGGGATGTCTTGAGAATGAAGCTTTCGTTCCTTGGGACATCCACCCCCTCCACCCCTTCACCACCACTGGCCCCCCATCCTCCCCCAGTGCACCCACCGTCTATCCCCTATCCCCCCGTCCTCCACAAGGCTCACAAGTGGCTACCAGGCAATAGGCAACGCTAGATCTGGATACCATGGAATGCAGACGGCAGTTCCTGTCCTCCCTAGCTCGGGATGACCTCAGGGAGACCCCGGAAGCCCGTGTGGCTGGCGCAGTGCAGATCTGGTGTGTTCAGGCCTCTGGCTGTGCTTCCTTCTTTAGCTGACAAGTGGCCTCTTGGACCCAGTCCCCTCCTATTCCCGGTGGTCCTGAGAGGGCTGGAAGTCCAGGACAGGGGACAGGATTCGCTGTGCTAGGCCCAAGCCAGAACACGCAGCCTGCAGCACTGTGGGGTCGGGCAAGAGCGCAGAGGAGACATCCGTCTGCCTGGCGCGCCTGCCTGCTAAACCCTCTTAGGTGGGCACTGTTCTTGTCTTGAGAGTGAAATGGAGGTTCGCAGTGTGGACTGCTGTGTTCAAGGCCCATCCTGGGCAGCTCTGTGGTGGGCTCAGAAGCAGGTCTGTCTGCCCCCGAGTGTGCTCGCTTCACCTGGAGATGTCCCCTCCCTGCAGATGGGGTGGGCACTGTGGGGAGGATGGAGGGGCAGAGAGAGGACTGACCTCGCAGCCAGGGCCCTCCCACCAGGTGCCAGGTGTCCCCTCCCCCAGGGGTGGGCACCCAGCCAAAGTCCAGGAGGCACAGCAGTGAAGAGTCTCTGCAGCCGGGCCTGGAGCAGCAAGTGCTTCCAAGAGCTGCGGTGACGTGCCCTCAGCCATCTCTGCTCCAGGGCCCAAGGACACCCACACAGCTTGGTGGCACTAGCCTTGGGGTGCTGCCTGGACCCCAGATCTAGAGGCAGAAATGGAAGCCCAGGGGTTTCCTGGGAGACCAGGGAGCTGTCGGGACACCATGGTGAATTTGTAGATGCCTCTGAGCCCCTGGTGCGGCCAGCTCCACACTGCCGTCCAGCGAGGACACACCGGGAGGCTGAGAGCTGTGGGCAGAGTGCACCCTGGGGCTCCTTGGAGATGGCGAGACCAGAGTGACATGGAGTGAGGAGTGGGGTGGAGAGGTGGCACTGCCCAGGCGCATCCGCCTGACTGCAGAGCCCGCCCGGACTGGAGAAGATGGCTGTGTGGGAGGGCCCGGCCCGGGCTGGGAGCAGGTAGGCCAGGTGCCCTGCCACTTTGTGGGTGACCTCAGCTAAGGAGGCAGAACAGGAAAGGGCGCAACTCACACCCTGGGATCTCTGCTCCAGGCAGCACTCTGGCAACTGTGAAGTGATTAAAATACCTCTGCGGAAAACAGGCGACCCCACCAAGTTCATAGGCGGTGAGTGGCCCCAGCTGCAGACCTGCACCCGCTGCCTGGCCCCACCCTTCCTGGGCTCCCATCCTGGCTCACCCTCCAGCCTCGTCCCTGGCATTGAGTTCAGGGTCAGCCTTGACCCAGCTGGGGGCTCTTCCCTGGCCCTGGGCGTTGGCCTACAGGCACATTCTGCTCCCTGTGGCCTGGTGGGGAGGCAGGAACCCTACAGAGTCCTGAACCGGGCAGCTAATCACCCAGCCATGCTGAGCCTCGCTGGCCCCTCTCTCTCCCTGAGAGAATGCAGCTATCACCATTGGGACCTCTCGGGCTCTAATAAAAATAATAAAAATGCCCACCTGCTAGACCCCAAGACAGCACCTGTCTCCCCACAGAGAAGCAACAGGAGGTCCACATCTGGGCCACGAAGATGAAGAGCTACTTCGTCATGCACTCTGAGAAGCAGATGAGGGACACCCCCATGCAGATGTTCATGCTGATAGGTACTGATGGATATGCCCGCCCTGATCACCCACTCCTCAGCTGCCGTGGAAGCAGCCCCCACTGTCTCCTGACTCTCCCTGGTCCACAGCAGATGGGTGGTGGGGGTTCAGCTCTGCCGGGGTGCTAGGCGAGGGGCAGACTCCATGCAGAGTGGGGCCACCAAGGGGGCTGCTAGGGGCTGTCCTCCAGGATTCAGGTCTTGAAGGGACAGGGACAGGGACAGGCTATTACGGGCCAGGCTGGAAGATGAGGTCCTGCTCAGGAGGGGCTGGCTGATTCTGGAGAGGGGTCGCTGAGAGTGGAAATCCTCCTCTTCCTACCTTTCACCCCCAGGCTGTTGAGGGCTGCTCCTTATGGCCTGGCATCCCACAGGGAACTCAGTGCTGTTCTCTGCCCTCCGGGTGGGGATAGGGGGGCCCCTTTCCTGTGGGGAAGCCCCAGGGGCTTTCAGCCTCACAGCCACATCTGCTCAGGCCCTGGGCTGGCTGGGAGGGTCTTTCAAAGCCCCTGCTAGCAATGCACTGCTCCCTGGACCTACCCTGGGCCAGCAGGGAGTGCTCTCAGTGGCCACAGACCCCTGGGGGAGCGGTCAGGAGAGCCTGGAGGGAGGGGCCCAGCCCCTGCTCCCCTGGCCCCTTCCACACCTCATCTAATGCCCCATCCTGCTTGCAGGCCACACCACGTACGCCAACCCTGAGGCCTTGAGGATGTTCGAGGAAATAGTGGAGAGGAAAGGACAGAGCAAAGCAGAGATCGTGGCCCCTCCCCACAACGGTAACCGCGCTTCGGGGCTCTCCCAGTTTCCACCAGGCCGGGTGGCAGCCAGCAGTGAGCGGGCATGGCGTTCTTATAAGAGGGAACCTCAGGGTCTGGTGGAAATGACCTTCCTCTTCCCCTTTCCTCAGTTGCTACGAATTTCTGCATGACTGACAATCACTGAGGTGAGTGGCCCAAGGCCTTGGTCCATGGCAGTATCCTCGCAGAAGCCCAGCCAGCTGGCCTCCCTGCCCCTGGGCCCTTGAATGTGGCACAGTCTGCGACGTTCCGGGGCCTTGATTCCATGGCTATCAGGAGTTAAGGGCAGTCATTGCTCACAGGCAGGAAAGATGGCGAGACAGGCACTCAGCAGCCCCCCATCCAGGCAAGCGCTCGGCTCAGCCTGTGCCGAGCCCACAGGGGCCCTGGAGGTGCAGGGTGCTCAGGACAGGAGACCCCAGCCTGAGACCCCAGTCCTCAGCTCACTCCCGAGCACTTCGCAGCTGAGAAGACACAGAGGCTGGGCACTGCCTCCCAGCCCTCCTCGGACACCTGTGCCAGGCGACACCAGCAGGGCTCTGGGGCTGTGTTTGCTCTGCTGCGTGGCTGGGCTCACAGCCTTGTGGGGACCCACGGCTCCTGTAGGACCCCACCTGGCCACAGGCAGGTCGCTCATGCTGGCTTTTGTGCAGATCCCTGGTTCAGATGAAGTCCAGCTGCCTCCCCCCCGATAGTCTCCCTCTTGGGAAGATGCGGGGAGCAGGAGGGGGTCATAGTGAAGGGAGGTGGGGGCCACACCCTGAGCACAGGATGGGAGAGGCAAGGAACTGTAAAAGGCAGGGCATGGACCGGGTCTTCCCTGGAGCCCCTACCAGGAGCCAGCCCTGACCACGCCTGACGCTAGCCCAGAAGGCTCATCCTGGACCACTGACCTCCAGGAGGATAAACGTGGTCTAAGCCACCAAGAAAAGAAAGCCCTCCTGGCAGCGAGCAGCTCAAAGCCACGCATTGCTCTCCCACAGTCCTGGGACAAGCCACCGCCAGGGCTGCCTCTCTCTGGAAAAAGGAGAGCCCTTTACTTGCCTGGTCTGGCCTCTGGAGATCCCTGCATCTGGGCTTGTGGCCCTGGTGGCTGCAGCTTACACCTCTGTGCCCCTCCGTCTCTGGCATCAGAAGTGTCCTCTGGGTTTGCTCTTCCACACTCAGCCTTCCCCGAGCACCCCCAGGCACACAGGGTAGGGGTGGGGACCATGGTGGGCTGTGCTGGGGTCCTCCACCTGGGCCCTGGCTCAGGCTCCCAGGGCCTGGTTCCCTGACTTGTTCTCTGTAGAGACCTGACCCTGGGTACTCAGGGATGCCCCTCGCACCCCTGCAGGCTGCCACCAAAACTCGCCAGTGTCAGGGACCTTAGCTGACATCTGCCAGGCCCCGCCACCCCCCTGGAGCATCAGCATGCTGTCCGGACCAGCCACCACGCTCCTGTCCCCTGGGCCAGTTCCCTGACTCCAAATAAAAGACAGCATCCTCACAGCTGAGTCTCTGTGTCCTGCTGGGGCGGGGAGGGAAATGGACCACTGTCCACACTGGCTGGCCTCTGCGTCATTTCCTGGAGCCCAGCGCTCCCCCTGAGAGAAGCGGTCCCGGAAGGCACGGGTGCGATGCTGGGTGCGGCTGCCCTCCCTCCTCCCTCCACCCTCCACCCTCCACGGGGACCTGCCCGAGGGACCTGAAGGAGTTGTGGAACCCCCATGCCTGGTCGCCTTGAACCAGCCTGGGCAGCCTTGGGAAGGGAGCAAGTGCATGTGTGCCAGCACCCTGTGCTGGCTGAGAAGAGAGTTGGTGACCTCCCTGTGCCACCCATCAGGGCACACATCTTGTAAGCACCCCAGCTTTAGTCCCCAGGCTCATGATGCCCAGGGACTGCATGGTGTCAGGGTCCAAAGCTGACTGTTGCCTGAGCCAGCAAGAGAGAGACACTGGGCAAAGCCCCCAAAGGTGCCCCTGCTCCTCCACAGCACCTGGTAAGGGGAGCGGGAAAGCAGGCGGCCCCTCTCCAGCTCGCTGACGGCTCTTGGCTCCCTGTTCAGCCAGGGTTGCACATTTGGGGACGTGGAGTGCGGGCTGGGTGCACACAGCGGGCAGTGTTTGGGGGATGGGTCAGGCGTATGTGGAGCCTCCCTTGTGAGGGGCAGACAGTGACATGAGGGACAGAGTCCACCTGATCTTAGGGCTGGCGTGGGGTCCTCCTACCCTTTGGCTGACGTTCAGGGCCGTTCCCTCCTGGACACAGCTGTCCTCAGAGCTGGCCTCTGACATGTCCAAGAGCCAGACCCAGGAAGTGCTGTAGACGCTGGCTGCTGGCCTGACTCAAGCCCCAGACCCCTCCCACCATGGCCCTACCAGGAACTGTCCAGCCCCAGGGGACACAGAACAGAGTCCTCTTTGAACTTAGAGGGAAGTAAGTGACACTATCCCTGGAAGAAAGCCAGTGCTGTCCTTGTGGCCTGAGAACAGTCAGGGGGTTCGTGGAATCCCAAAGCCAGTCGAGGCTGGGGACTCTCCCTTCCCCATACTTGGGTCCCTAGCCTGGGGCCTTGTCCTTCCTCACCTGAGCTCAGACAAGGCCACAGCTGCAGCCATGACGTGCCTCCTGCTTGCCCTGGACCTGACCCTTGCCCTCGTCTGTGGCCATGGAGGTCCCCCAGATCATGAAGGACCCGGATGTACACAAGTTTTGGGGACAGGGTAGAGTGTTTGACACTGGGATAGCTGGCACCAGTGGAGTTGTAGGGTGGCCTCAGACATCTACAGTGGACACAGAATGAAGTCACAGTGTTGGGGACACCTTTGTCCTCCAAACAGTGAAGGAACTTATTCCCTCTGACCTTCTGATCCCAAATGCAGGTCTGTCTCACTGCTAGGGAAGGAGGGGCCTGGGAGACTGATGAGTCCCCGTTATAGAGTAACTGCTCGAAAGAGTCCCAAGTGTTGGCTCAGGGAAGGCATGCCCATATCCCCTCCAACCCAAACACTTCTGTGCCACCTGCGAAGCCCAGGCACACCTGGACCTGGCTTGTGGCACAGGACTGAGAGCTCTGCTCGGGGGTGAGGACAGAGCAGCTCATGGTCCCTCAGCTGTCAGGGACACGGCACTCTGTGGCCTTGGTGGCCAGTGACCCTCTGCTGAGAATGTCCTTCCTAGGATGTACATGAGGGTGCTGAGTCCCAGCCCCAAGGGCCACCTGGAGATCACCCTGAACATAAAGGGTTCACCAGTGGGGTGGGGTGACCCTGAGCAGCTTGACCTCTGGGCCTGGCACCAGGACAGGGCAGAATGGGGCAGGGCTGGGAGCGGATCCCTGAAGGGGTCAGTTTCACTGTGCAGCGCTCCTGGTGCCCGGGGTGGGGAGTGGGATTGAGGAGGCTGCCTGTCCTCTTGGTGCTCTCACCCCAGGGCTCTGGGCCAGCAAGCTGGCCACACAAGGAGGCCCCAGGTCAGCTGGCCGAGTAAGCCTGTTGGCTGCCAGGCTGGTCTGTGGCAGGCTGGCGTCACCAGGGACTAGGCGGCTCCCTGGATCACCCTGCTCGCCGCCAACGGTGGGGGCCGTTGGTGGAGCAACTGTTTAGGGTGGCTGCTGCAAGACTAGCATCCTCAGAAACACACGTGAAAAGCCCACAGATCCAGGGCCATTTCCCAGTGCCGCACGCCCTGCACCGCTGGCCCTGTGCACACCTGCCAAGGCACCTACCCCAGGGGCACCAAGGGCAACTTGCATTCAAGCCCACCCCCTGGGACCGTGCTTCCTGCAGGCCCAGGGCTGGGCACTCCCGCAGCCTCTCAATCCCTGCACCAGGGTCATGAACGGCCTCCTTCCACCTGGCCTCAGGACCAGCAGCGCCTGCATGGAGAGGAGACTGAGGACCCAGCCCTGCTCACAGTGAGCTCCAATGTCCCTGTCCCTGCCCGCCTTGGAGGCCCCCAGGAGTGAAGCACCTTCCTCCCCCAGTTCTGGGCCCTGCCCAGGGCTGAGGCTATAACCACAGCCCCATCTGCAGGGGGACTCGGGCACCTGACTCCCTACCTGCCACCTGCCAGGCTCCTGAGTGGGTGTCGGGACCTGGGATTCCCCGTGGGCACAGGGAGAGCACAACTCAGCATGGCACTATGCCTCTGGGCCACCTCCTCGGTAATGCTCTGTCCCACCTACATGAGCCCCCAACAGGGCTGGGCTGAGGTGGAGATTTGTGTTCTTGCAAGCCAGCACAGCCTCCCTGCTCGGGGAACAGTGGCCTCCCACTGCCGTCTCACATCCTTAAAAATATCCAAATAAACCAGACCTGCAAGGAAATAAACCCCTCTGTGGATTTGCCTCTGAAACCTGGAACCTGCTTCTGGAAACTTCTGGCCCTCACAGGACTTGCCCCTTGCCTCTCCTCCTGCCTCGGCCTTGCTGGGACGTGCCCTGGGCCCAGTTCTGATCTCTAGAGCTGGCGGACTGCCATGCACAAGCTGGGCAGCCAAGGTGCCTGAGTGGGGCCCCTGAGAAGGTGGCCGCAGCCCCACCCTTTGATGTCCATGTACAGCTACAGTACCCCCTGCACAAAAGTGGCTATCTGCTCCTGAGCCCACACAGCCTGGACAGGCTAACGGGGACAGTGCCTGGAAGATGCACTAAGAACTGCAGGACCCAGTGCCTGTCCAGGACACGGAGGTCCGTTCCCAGGCGTGGTGGTGAACCCTGGGAACAATCTTGGCCCTCACGGTGGGAGGGCTGGTCTGTCCCCTGCTGCTGCTGCCTAGCTGTCCCCCGCTGGGGCCCCGGATATGTGACTGCTGTGGTGCAGTCATGGGGATGAGGACAACAAGGAAAGGACAGGACCAGGAGGAGAGGTGGCCACTCAGCACAGGCACCACGGCAACGGCCCTCACCAGCACTGGTGGCCTGTGCCACGAGGCTGGAGGGTCTCAGACCTGGTTTCTGGTCTCAGTTTCAGCTTCTGCAGGGGGAAGTGAGACAGATGCTTGTGTTGAGGATTTCCCACCCTGCACAGTGCTCCTCGGAGCCCCCATCCCCCTCAGGGCCCCATGCAGGTGCTACATGGAGCCAGTGCCAACACCTGGGTCCATCACAGGGGCCCAGATCACCCTTGAGCAAGACATGGCCCTCTGTCTTCATCCAGATAAGGAGCATTCAGAAGCCCCCTGGCCTGCCCCTGTGAGCAGGGAGCAAGGGGTCACACTAGCTCATCAGAACGTGGAAGCCACCAACAGGAAAATTCCACTGGGGTGACAATGATGGAACTAGGACAGGCATGGGGCTGGCATGAAAGGAGAGGCTTAGAGTAACAGGGTACAGGTACTGTTAATCCCTCACTTCTGGGGAGGTGACTCTCAGGGAGCCGCAGGCACACAGAAGGAGACCCAGGGCCTGGCATGCTCACCTGGGTCCCCAGGCTCCCATTCATTCACATGCAGGTGGGCCCTGTGTGATGGGCAGGGATCCTGGGGACTCTGGGGAAGGCTAGCTGGCCATGTGCCAGTGTTCTGCACTGGCCTTTTCCAAGACCCATTTCCTGGTCCTGGGCTCTCACTGGGCAGCCCTGCTCCTCTGGGCAGGGGTCTGGGTGAGGGTGGAGGGCTGGGCAGGGCTCATCTGGGTGGGGAAAACCCTCAAACCTGGGCTGTGGGGCCCTCTAGCACTGGGAGGTCCCTCACCCCAGCCAGAGGGTGCAGGCTCCCAGCATCATGGGGGAACCCCATCATCGTTTCAGGTCCGGGACCTCTGCCCCTGTGTGGAGAAACGGCGTCAGCCCCTTCAGGGAATAGGAGGACTGGAGTCCAGCGACGCTGCTGGACAGACCCCTCTTCCTGGCCCAGCCCTCCCAGTGTTGGCCTGGGGCTCCTGCTCTGAGCCGATCAATAAAGCAGTGAGCAGTGGCCTCCCTCTGTCCTGCGAGGAGTGTGGGCTGCATCTGGGGGCTGGCGGCAGGCCAGGTGTGGTAGGGTCAGAGCGCCTCTCACCACTGCCACCATGGAGAGCTGAGAGGAGCGGGAGCAGTCTAGCTGAGCTTGATAGCGAGGGCATTTGCAAGAAGGCCGTTGGCTGTTGACCTCCGATCTGGGCACAATAGTATGGACTCCCTCTCCGGCTCCGCCAAGTTAAGCACAAAAGGAACAGAGGAGAACTGGAAAAGGCGATGGGAGGAAGCTGGTTCAGGGCCCCAGGACTGGAGGAAACAGCGGCAGAGTATCCTGTGCCTACCCCACCTCCCCCATACTCCAAGAGAATAAGGTGGGCCTGACCCAAAGCCCAGCAAGAAAGCTAACCCAGGTGAGCCATTCCACACCCAGACCAAGCAGGAGTCCCTCCAAGACCCTCAGCAAGCCCAGCACTAATGGCAACGGGGGTCAGTCAGGAGACCCTCCAAAATGAGTGACCCGGGGGCATGCTGCCCTCCGCTCCACCTGATCCACACCTCCCCATTGGGACACACTGGGGCTTCCTGGCCCAGGGAGCCCCTATCTCCCACTCAGGCAAACCAGCAAGAAAGGGGGGAGTCCAGGCAAAATCACGCAAGGCCCTGAACAAGGGCTGTATTAGAACCACAGTCACAGAAGCAGCCAGGACCTGGGTGCCAAAGCTCAACAGGGAGAGGCCTGATAAAAGGCTTTCGCAGAGCCCAGAGGCTCCTAGCACAAACTTATCAAGGATGAGCAAAAAGTCACCCATCCAATCAAGAACTAGAAAAATCACAACCTCAGCAGGAAAAGACAACAGCAGGATGGGCCAGGCACTGAGATCATCTGACGGCAGTTTAGAGCAGAAACCACCACCACGTCTCCAACAGCCAATTGCAAACACACTCGAAGCAAAGTCAAAGACTGAAAAGCCTCAGGTGGAAAGGTGAACGAACAGGAAAAATCACGCTCTGCGAAAGCTCAAAATAATAAATCAGCATCTCCAACAAGGTAGGCTTCAAAGCAAAAGAACTACTACAAAGAGACACTAGATGGTGGTACAGGAAGACACAGTGATCCTGATTGTGTACGCAGCAAACACCAGGGCTTCAGAACACACGGAGCAAAATGGGCAGAGTCGAAAAGGAAACAGACAAACCCCAGGTGCAGTTGAAACTTTAACACCCCTCTCCATTGTGGGGGGTGAGATAGAACAGCAGACACAAAATCAGCAAGGACACAAAAGACCTGAACACACAATGGGCCAACAGGATCCAGCCGACACACACAGCCCTCCACCCACGACACCAGACCTCAGGCTTGTCTCCAGCACTGACGGAGCAGTCGCCAAGACAGCCACATCCCGGGCTGTAAAGCAAACCACAGCAAGGTTTAAAGAACTGAAATCATAAGAGCATGTTCTGACCACAGTGGAATCAAATTAGAAACCAATGACAATAAGATCCCAAGAAAGGTAACTGATTAAACAACACACTTCTAAATAACCCATGCGAGAAAGAGGAAGTCACTGAGGAAGTGAAATGCGCACAACTGAGTGAAAATAAAAGCATATGCCAGAAAATGCACGCCTGTCTTTCCAGCTACTGGGGAGGCTGAGGCAGGAGGATCACAAGTTCAAGGCCAGCCTCAACGTAGCTAGACCCTGTCTCAAAATAAAAGGGAGGAGGGTGCTGGGATGTAGCTCAGCTGTGAAGTGCTAATCTACATGCATGAAGCCCTGGGTAGGCTCTCCAGCACCAAAAACCTAGGATTAAAAAAATAATAAAAACACCCTTGAGAAGCCTAACTATACACAGGCAAGCAGAGAAACTCAGAAATTTCAAAAATTAACATACATGTATATGCTCATTTGTATGTATAGCATGGGGGTATTACAGAGGAGACATGAGATCAGGGAATGGATAAAGTGGGGAGATCCTGGACTAGGATCAGCCTTAACTCACTGTGTCAATATCCATGTATGCATG
>PVKS010043833.1:0-14662 GCA_004027875.1 Aplodontia rufa
AATTTTAAAAAATAAATTTTAAGGGGCTTGGGATGTAACTTAGTGGTAGATAAAGGAAAAGGAAATTTGTGAATTTGTCAATGTAGGAGAAAATGTACTCTTCCTCTAACCATAAGAGATCTCCACAAGAACAAAACCAATCTTTCATAGTCCATTCATAGAGGGATCTGTGCATGGACCTGTATCAACCATTCAAGAAATCCTTAAGAAATATCACAATCAAGCAATGAGCATCCACATGACAACCTCACTCTAGCTTTGTCAACCATCAAGTTTTTCTTCTTCATAGGTATGAAGATCACTATGAACTAAAGTACTGATCAATCATGCTGTGACACATAATGATTCAGTACAAACAAGAATTATTTTCTTATGTTCAGAATAACTATGAAGCTAATTAAAGATCCATTTATGTATTACCCATATTTTCAACTGAAGCTTTTTTAGAATCTAAGATCATAATGCTAAAGAGTAAGTTTGGGGCTGGAGTGGTTACAGCACTTGCCTGGCATGAGCACAGATACGGGTTCAAACACCAGTACCACCTACACAACAAAGTGTTGGAGCAAAGAAAGCCACATGAAAAACTAAATAAAACTAATTCGCTCTTTTTCTCTTTCTCTTCTCTCTCTCTCTTTAAAAAAATTAAAAGATTAAGTTTGTTTTTTATTGTCCATTTCTAATCCCCACTGAGAAATTATCCACAAAATGATTTATTATCTGATAGTATTTCACATACTGTGTTAAAGATGCTGCAGCTAAGATCAGAGGGACAAAAAAGTGTCAAAGGACAGGAAGAAAGAATTCCTGAAATGTTAACTCAATCACTTTTATTTGACTCCTTTCACCAAAAGTTGTAAATTGGAAGAAAAATGAGAAAAATAGATAGAAACTAAAGGGATCTAATAGTAGGTATAACAACAATTTTGTTATGTATTATTTTTGATAAATTATTGTCATGTAACAGTAAATAGGAAAAGTTAATTATTTTATGAAGCACAATAATATGTATAGTATCAGTGATTTTTCTTTATTAGAAATATGAAAACAAAAAAATAGCTAGAAATATGATGCATAATTAGTAAGCTTGTAAGAACAGAGTTTGCCCTTTATACATGGTTTCCATTTTCACACTTATTATTTCTGGTCAACTTTGGTCTTAATATATTAAATAAAAAATTAAGGAAGCAAATAAATCATAAGGTTTTAATTGCTGTTTTGAATAGTTTGGTGAAATTTTGTGCCATCTGCTGCATTCTGCCCATGATGTAAATCACCCTTTTGTTCAGCATATCCATGTTATGTACACTACCCCTGGCAATTGAATGAGAGAACATGTTCCTACAACTTTTTATTAAAATGTATTTCATCAGTATTCTATTATTAGTTATTATTGTTAATGTCTTGCCATGATTAATTTATGAATTAAACTTTATCACAGTTATGCATGTATAGGAAAAAACTAATTATATCTAAGGGTTAGTACTATCAGTGTCTTCACACCTCCACTGGTGGTCTTGTAACACATTCCTCACAGTTAATAGATGTTTTGATTTGAATATGAGGTATTTACCAAAAGCTCCTGTGTTAATACGGGAATGCTCAGAGATAAAGTGAATGCATTGTGAGAGTTGTAACCTAATCAGTCCGTTCTAATTTGACTGACTGGGTAGTAACTGTAGGTAGGTGTGGCATGGCTGGAGGGGGTAAGTTTCTGAGGGTATGCCCTGGAAGGGTGTATCTTTCCTGTGGCCCCTTTCCTCATCTCCAACCCCCTGCCACCTGTTTTCTGACCCCACCATGAGCTGAGCAGTTTTCTTCCACTGGGCTTTTTTTCCATGATGTGCTGTTTTATCTTTGACCCAGAGCAATGAAGTTAACTGCCTATGGACTGAACCTCTGAAACTGTGAACCCAATGTAAATTTTTTTTCCTTGAGATTGTTCTTGTCAGGTATTTTGGTCACAGCAACAAAAAATAAAAATCCAAATAAAACTATAAGAAATTGCTATAATCATAACAGCGGGAAAAATAATTACACACTTTTTATGCTAAAGTGAAAGCTCAAGCTCATGTACTACACTCACCGAAGTCAAAGCAACACATTACTAGGGGAACATTAGACATGTGTGAGGGGCATGGTGGAGGGAGGGATGATAGAAGGGATTTAGTGAGGGAATCAATGAAAAGTAATGTAGCTTACTCTTTACTCCCCTTGAGAAGTCAAATAATACTTATACAATCATTTAATTTTGGAAAATGCACAATCTTAAATATCAGTATGTATATATATATATATATATATATATGATATATTTAATTTCTTCCATTGGCATTCATTTACCTTTGAATGCTCTCATATCATTGTTTCATGATAATATATAAGATTGTGCATTTTATAGAATTAAATGATTGTATAAGTGTTATTTAGCTTTTCGGGGGAAAGAAGAGTAAGCTGCATTATCAATTCCCCCACTACATCCCTCCCTCTACCCTCACTCCTCCTTATCCCACCCAACTAATCTATAATTCCCCTTTGCTTTGACTTTGGTGAGCCTAGTACATGGACTTGACCATTCACCCAAGCATGGGTCTTGCTCTAGCCACCACAAATTAGGGAAAATATTTGACACTTGAGTCTCTGGGTTTGATTAATTACGCTCAGAATCATTTCTTCAACTGCCATCCATTTACCCTCAAATGCTGTAATATCATTGTTTCTAATAGCTAAGTAGAACTCCATTGTATGTATATTCCACAACTTTTGGATCCATTCATCCAGTGAAGGGCATCTGGGCTGATTTTATAATTTAGCTATTGTAAATTGAGCTACTATGAATATTGATTTTGCTGTATCACCATAATGTGTGAAATCTAACTCTTCTCGGAAAAAAACCCAGAAGAGGGATAACTGGATAGTATGGTGAATCCATTCCTATTTATTTTTTTTTAAGGCTGAGGACTGAACTTGGGGCCTTATGGGTGCTAGTCAAGTGCTCTGCCACTGAGCTAAATCCCCAACCCCTCCATCCCTAATTTTTTTTAAAGAGAGTATCAATTTTATTTAGTTTTTCATATGATTTTGATTGCTCCAAGACTTCATTGTTTACATGGTGCTGGGGTTTGAACTACCATACTTATGCATGCCAGGCAAGCACCCTAACGGCTGAGCCACCACTCCAGCCCCATCCCTAATTTTCTGAGGATTCTCCACACCACTTTCTGGAGTGACTATACCAGTCTGCAGTTTCAACAACAGTTTGCTAGTGTGCCTATCTCCCCACAACAACTCCAGCATCTGTTATTGTTTATATTCTTCATCTTTGTCAGTCCAACTGGAGTGAGGTGAAATCTTAATGTATTTTGATTTGCAATTCTCTGATTACTAGTGATTTAGAGCACTTCCTCATGTATTCATTGCCTTGTTTGATTTCCTCTGTTGAAAAAGTTTTGTTTTGCTCCCTAGCCTCTTTCTTTCTTTCTCTCTCTTTCTTTCTTTCTTTCTTTCTTTCTTTCTTTCTTTCTTTCTTTCTTTCTTTCTTTCTTTTAACAGAGAGGGACAGTGAGAGAGAGAGGAAAAAAGAGAATCAATTTTATTTAGTTTTTCATGTGCTTTCATTGCTCAGACACTGCGGTGCTGGGGCTTGAACTCATGTACCTGTACATGTCAGGCAAGTGCCATAACTGCTAAGCCACTGCTCCCACCTCTCTGGCCCATTTCTTGATTGGAATGTTTGTGTTTTTGAAATTGTTTTATGAATTCTTTGTAAATTTTGGGTATAAGGCCCCTGTTGGAGGAATCATAGACCATGTTTATCTCCCATTCTTTAGGTTCTCTCTTGATAGTTTTGACCACTTCCTTGGTTGAGCAAAAGCTTTTTAATTTAATGGAATCCCACTGGTTGATTATTGACTTTAATTCTTTCACTTTGTTGAGAACATCATTGCCTACACCCATATACTGGAGTGTTGCTCCTAATATTTCTTCTAGCCAATTGTATAATAGCTGATTTACTTCCTAGTTCCATGACACATTTTGATTTGATTTTTGTGCAAGGTAAAATAAAGATCTAATTTCAACTTTCTGCTAAGTACTGTCCAGTTTGTTCAGTACTATTTGTTCAACAGGCTATCATTCCTCCGTATTATATTTTGACCCCTTTGAAAAAATCAGATGTTTAAAGATTTGTGGGTTTGTCTCAGAATCTTGAATTCTATTCCATTGGTCTTTTTTTTTTTTTTTAAAGAGAGAGGGACAGTGAGAGAGACAGAGAAAGAAAGAAACAACTTTATTTAGTTTTTCACATGGCTTTAGTTGCTCCAACACTTAGCTGTGTACGTGGTGCTGGAGTTTGAACCCAGGTCCTCGATGCTTGCCAGGCAAGCACCGAAACCGCTGAGCCACAACTCCAGCCCCTATTCCATTGGTCTTTATGCTTATTTTGATACTAAGACTGTGCTATCTTTGTTACTACAGCTCTATAGTATAATTTTAGATCCAGTATTGGGAAATCTCCTGTTTTGTCTTTCTTGCATAGTAAAGTTTTGGCTATTCTGTGTTTCTTGTTATTTCAAAAGAATTTGAGAATTGCTTTTTCTGTATCTGTAAAGAATGGCAATGGTGTTTTGATGGGGATTGCGTTGAATCTCTATTGTGCTTTTGGCAGATTGGCCATTTTAATTATATTAATTCTGCCTAAGCAGAACATTGAACATCTTTCCATCTTTTCAGATCTTCTCCAATTTCTTTCTTCAATGTTTGATAATTTTCATTGTAGAGGACTTTTACTTCCTTTGTTAGATTAATTCCCAAGTATTTTATTATTTTTGAGGCTATTGTGAGTGGGACTGATTACCTGATGTATTCTCTTCCCTAAAATTATTAATGTTTGGAAAGCTATTGATTTATTGGTGTTGATCTTGTAGCCTGACACTTTGCTAAATTTGTTTATAGCTCAAGCAGTTTTTTTGATGGAATTATTTAGGTCTTCTAAGTATAGAATCCTGTCATTAACAAAAGAGGATAGTTTGACTTTTTTTCTTTCTATTCTTAAGGATTTGATTTCCTTCTCTTCATTGACTGCTCTGGCTAGGGTCTTGAGGACTATATTGAATAAAAGTGGTGAAAGTGAGCAACCTTGTCTTATTCCTGAGTTTAGTGGAAATACTTTCAGCTTTTCCACATTTAATATTATACTAACTGTGGGTTTGTCATATATGGCCTTTACGTAGATACATTCCTTTGATTCCTATCTTCTACAGAGTTTTGATGGGTTCTGGATTTTATCAAAGGCCATTTCTACGTAAATTGAGATGATCATATGGTTTTGTTATTTATTCTGTTTAAATGATGAATAACATTGATATGTGTATCTTTAACCAGCTTTGCATCTCTGAAATGAATCACTTGATCATGATAAATTATCTTCTTAACATATGTTTTTCTTTTTAAATAAGAGAGAGGGAGAGAGAATCAATTTTATTTATTTTTTCATCTGGTTTTTGTTTCTCCAACTATTTGTTATGTATGTGGTGCTGGGGTTCGAACTCACATACTCACACATGCCAGGCAAGTGCCATAACCACAAAACTATGGCTACAGCCCCCTTAATGTGTTTTTGAATATGATTTGTTAGACCTTTGTTAAAGATTTTTGTTCATCAGGGGTATTGGCCTATAGTTTTCTTTTAATGTGTCTTTATTGGGTTTTGGTATCAGTGTATGGTTGCCTCATAAAAAGTGTTTGGGAGAGTTCCCTCTTTTCAGTTTTCCTGGAATAGCTTAGTAAGGAGGGGGTCTTAGCTCCTGCTCATAGGTATGGTAAATTTAGCAGGGAATCCAACAGATCCTCAGCTTTTCTTCTTTGGAAGGCTTTTAACTGCTATTATTGGTTTCATTTCTTGTTATTGAGCTTTTCAAGCTTTCAATATCATCCTGAGTCAATTTGGGAATGTTATATATATCTATAAATTTTTACATATCTTCCAGATTATCTGATTTAGAGGCATATAATTTTTCAAAATTGGTTCTGATAATCTGTGGTGTCAGTGGTAACCTCTCTTTTTTCATTGGTGATTTTATTAATGTACTTCATTGCCTTCCTTCTTTTAGTGATATCCTTCTCAATAAATTTTTTAAAAAAGCAAATGTAGTATTAATTAGTTCATTAAATGAGAAAAATCCATTTTGTGTTAATTTGACTATTGAATGAACTCACATTGGTCAAATAAGACAATAAACTCTGAGTGGAGTATCTAAAATATAGTATATATTATAAGAAAGATTAACAAAGAAAACTTCTAATATTACACATAATCAAATTATTTATAAAGATGATACTTCTAAATGCAAATGACTAAAATTGTTGCTATTTTAATGTTGCTTTTGCAGTTGGTAAGGATTCAAAGTGAATTCCAAATTCAGAGGTAAATTTTTATATATTGCTAATATATCAATTTATCAGCATTTTTAAATGTTCCTTTCACTCATTGGTAACAACTTTTATTTTATAGTGTACTTAATTTGATATACAGCTATTCCAGTCTTCCTATGTTTACTTTTTTTCATCATTTATCTTTTTACTACAACTTCTTTTCAACCAACATGTACATTCATGTTTAATGAATGTCCTCACAGACAGCATAGAGTTGAGTATTTTTTTTTACTCATTCTACTGATATTCACTTTTATTTTTTTAAGAGAGAAGGACAGTGAGAGAGAGAGAGAGAAAGAAAGAATCAATATTTTTATGGAGTTTTTCACATGACTTTCATTTCTCCAACACTTTGCTGTGTACATAGGTGCTGGAGTTCGAATCCCTGTACTTGCACATGCTGGGCAGGTGTAGTAACTGCCGAGCCACTGCTCCAGCCGCTGATATTCACTTTAAAAAAAAATTATGTTCAATGAATATTTAATTTCACTCTTCTTTTTCTTTATGTTTTTATTTTCAATCTTGGGCTTATGGACATAAATAAAATATGTTTTCATATGTTCCAATAATTCCATCACCATTGTAATTTATGGACTTGTTTCTGTTGATGGGTTTCCTTCTACTTATGAGTAGCATTTTCCTGATTTTTGTGTGTAAAAATTGTTTGTTTAAGAGTCAGATATCATTAATTTTATATTCTTGTTTGCTGGTTTTTGTTGTATTCCTTTAAAGATTATCTCTATTTATTTTGGTCACATAAGATACTGTGAGCAAATTTTTTTCTTTTGAAACTTGTTTTTAAGCTCTTTAAAGGGTGAGCCCATTTCCAGTATGTGACTGTGACCAACGGAAGAATTTAATAGTGAATATTTTACTCCTATCTGTTTAGGACAAGAACACCTACTTCTCTAGGAGCTATGGAAATTCTTACCATACCCACATTATTATTTAGTCCCTAGAATTGTTCATCCTTGTTTTGTAGCATTTATCCTTACTCATTTATTTTTATTTGCTTTTTTTTTTAAAGAAAGAAGGACAGTGAGAGAGAGAGAAACAGAGAGAATCAATTTTTATTGAGTTTTTCACATGGCTTTTGTTGCTCTGACACTCAGTTGCGTACTTGGGTGCTGGGGTTTGAACCTGTGTACTCACGCATGCTGGGCAAGCACCATAACCGCCGAGCCACCGCTCCAGCCCCCTATCCTTACTCATTTAAATATTGTTATTAAATCAGTGAATGCCACAAGGGAACCACTGTGGTGATTTGTACTATTTTTTCTCCGCCTATTTACCTCTTCTTGAGTGCTCTACCCTGCACAATATCTGCTTCAGCATCATCAATTGCTATTCTGTGACTTCTAAAATTAGCAGGATTGCTAAACTGTCTGCTTGGTTAAGCCTTTCCTGAATCAATGTCCAGAAAATTATGTTGAGACTGAACTTGTAGGCAATGGAAGAAAACCTATCAATTTTTTGCATTCCTTTAGAGATCTCATAGTTTTTGAGTGCTGTCCAATGTTATTAAAATAGATATTATCTATATGTTGATAAGTTTTATAATTGTTTATGGTCTTGATTAGAGCAATTTTTCTTTTACTATCTCATAATCAGAAAAAATCAAAAGTTTTTGGCTTCTATTGCTTCCTCAAGAACAAAGAGCAAGATCCTATAAGCATAGATAAAGGAAAAGATTGATTACTTACTCTTTCTATGTCAAACAATAATAGGTAATAAAGGTGATAAAATGAAGTGTTTCCAAATGTTTTCCTCCATAGAAATATGTCATTCAGATGTGAAAGTAACACAGAAATGTTTTCAGATAAATAAGGCTCAGAATAAACTAAACTGGAGTATCTTTTCTTACAAAATAAAATGTTTACCATAATAAAAATGAGTCCGTTCCAGCTTAAATACTCTTTTTACTGGTAAAAAATGCTAATTTACTTTTGGAAACTTGCGAGTTCAAAATAAAGTAAATTATCTTTTGTTTTCTGTTTTCTATTACTGGAGAATGATCTCAGTGCCTTACACATGCTAGGCAACAATATTATGAACTTTAAAAATGTTATAAATTAAATAACTTACTTATATTTAAAGGAATCTATTATTTCTGAATTTGAACCCAAGATGGAGCCAATAGACATCAACATGCATAGCTCTGTGAATTGAATGCTTTAGATGATTAATATGACAAACATTCTAGAAGTCAAAGAAATTTTGAATAGAAGGAAGTAGGGGAAATATTGAAGGAGGTAAAGGATAGATGATAATCATTCACTATGTGCTTGACAGGATACCCATTAAGTGTGCAGGGACAGGTGTGAAAGACAGAAATATCTATGTTATCAATTTGGTTCCAAATAATATTCAGCAAAGACTGCAATCTCAATTTCAATCTGTAATCATGAAGTTACATGGGCACCTAGAAACTTCCAGAGTAAGAATCTGAAACTCCCAACTCCTTCATTTTGGGTTTCAAAGGTATTAAAAGTTTGCTGGGAGTTTTATAGCAAACCAGAACAGATAATGGTCCAGGTAATGGTCAGTAAGATTCTTTGTAAAAATTTCCCATCAAATCAAAATAACTGATCTAAATGCTGATCCTCCAGGACAAAACCCAAGGATTTTGAGGAAAAGTGGCTTCTGGTTTGTAAGACAATTTGCAAAGTATTTGCTTTTTTTCTAGAAGCTGTATATTCCCAGGAGGTGGGAATATGACTTAATCTAGAACTGTAGGTTTAAGAACTGGGCAGGTTTAAGCATATTTGAGCAATTTTGATGAAAGAAAATAAATTTGTTTGTCATAATTTGACCAATCATGGCTAGAGTACATTGTGTAATATAAATATAGACAGAGATTGAAGCAGGTGGCCTCTCTAGAATCATATCTCTATTAAAACTCAGGTAGTATATGTGAACATAATAACCTGAACACTAATATATAAGGCACTGCGTATCTGTTCCAAGTCTTTAAATAATGGTCCATTGTGGTTATAGCTCTCAATAACTACAAGCTGGTAATCATATATCAGTTTGACAACTGGGACATTTGTGTCAAAAATGATTAAGGAAGTGGAAGTGGTGGAGCAAAGATTCAAATTCAAGCATCTAGTTTCACGAGTTTGTATGCTTAATCAGTACATTATAGAAAGTGTGATATGGATTTCAGATAAGCCTCTGGGGATTCCACTATCCATGTGTAAATCATAAAATTGATGTAGACAGTTTCTAAATTACAGTTGGTCTCTAACATATTGAAAGCAAGTTAATATTAAGTTGACAGTAATTCTGGTAGTAGAACTATAGGTCAACATAAACTTATAGATTCATGGGTTGTAGTGACAAAATGCATATTTCCCTGAAGAAGAAATTCAAATATCTATCTCTACCATGAGACCTTTATTTTTCTTTTGTTATAGTAAATTTTAGTACTGGTTAAGGTTCCCTGGAGACCCAAAAGAAATGAATCACCAGTCTAGAGAGAGCCTGTCAGAAGTTAGTGTCTTAGGGCCAAATGTAGCTCAAGTGGTAAAGCACTTGGCTAGCATGCCTGAGACTCTGGGTTCCACATCCAGCACCCAAACAGCACAACATCAAAAAAATAACAACAACAACAACAAAAATTCTTCCAGGGAAGCTGCTATCTTGCACGTCTTATAAAAGCTCCTGATGTCAGTATTTATTACTTTCTGTTTTAACGGAAGTGTTTCTCATGAATTAGGTCCTCATAACTTTGTATGCTTGCCTCCACAACCTGATTCATGCTTTAGACAGAAAGAAGGTATCTAGCAGATACTTAGGAGTAAAATAATACTGCTCCAAAATACGTAGACAGAACAGGAATTTCCTATACATGTATACAAAGGTCACAATGTCCAGGCCTGTACTCAAATCAGATATCTATAATTGTATTAGTTATAATCATTTCATAATATTCAACAGCAGCTGTGAGTTTTCTTTTGGAAAATAATCTTTAAAATCAGTAGGTGATGCAATTTTGAAAACCATTTCAAATGACAAATTTCTGACAAACCAATAAACAAATGTAAAGAGCTATTTTATTTTGTAAATTGTCAGGCCCAGGGTGTATGATTAATGCAGGTATTTACACTGACTTCCAATTGCTGCATATTCCAGTTCCTCAGTGAAATGAGCGAAGCCTAGAAGATTTAGCATGCAGGTTTTATTTTCTTTTATTATATTTTCTCCCGTGTTTTCAGATTAAACTAGATGAAGGAAGCATAATGAATGAAAATTAATGCAAAATTTCTCAGAAAATAAGTCATGGGAGAGATCTCGCAGGCTACGTTGAAATATAATCAGGCTTCTACAGCACTTAATAATCATGGAAACATGTGGGCTTCTCTTTTGTGGCAGAATTTTTTACCTTGTCTGAAACTCTATTCTTAAGAAAATTGACAAAAAATTTGGTTGGAATAAGTAGGTGAATATTATTTATATTGAATTTCCTTACAGTTGTTTCTCTATCTCTTTATGTATCATGAAAATGATATATTTCTTCCTCCTTTCTGACATTTTTTACAAAATATAAATCAAAGTTAAGCAAAACCATTTTTTAACCTGAGAAAATTTTCCTAATGGGATGCATCATTGAGGAAAATTATAGTTTTCTGTGAACATATATTGTTGTTAATGTATTCACCATGTTAATATAGTTCAAAGAAAAGTTATGTTAATGCAAGATAACTGTTTTAAGAAATCAAACCAATATACAAAATAAAATCCCCAAAAAGAGTGTCAGCCACTACCAACTTCAGGAAGTCTCATCAATGATTGATTTTACTTTCAGCAAAAAACTCTTCTTTCATAGCACATGTTTTATGATTTTAGGTTCATCTACAGTTTGATATTGGTACATAATTAAGTAGGAAATTCAGAATTGTTAGGAAGGAAGAACTCCACTTGCTCCAATTGGCCTGTCTCTCACTGTGCTTCTTTTTCTGTTTCTGCTTCTATTATGCACTTTAGAAAGCCATATCTCTTTAGAAGTCATAAAACCAAAGGTCTTTTCTGAATTCCAAAAGTTCAGTCACAATAAAATAAAAACACCTGCATGAACTGGAGATACATTTTACTTACGGATTTTTATATGAGAGAGAGAGAGAGAGAGAATATTAAGATACTTATTGCCTACTGAGCATATAAAAATGAGCCACCTTAAAGTCAAGAAACTAGAAGTTTGCAGTGAGACAATTAAGCAATTTGAAATTTTCAGAAGAATGATAATGGTTAATAGAGTTTAAGTTCACCTAAAATTGTGAATAGACACTATTTGTTCAGATGGATACAACTAGAACTTTGAGTAACACGGAGAACTGTGTGAAACACATAATATGGAGAGAGTTGGTAACTTTAATTCCTGCTTTTTATAATTGAAATACTAATAATAGATTATTAAAGAGTAAATTCTATAAGTCTTTTGCAATCTTGCAACCCCAGTTACTGGCAGTGTTTATCAAAACCAAACTTTCAAGAAATACTGATGACTGTGAAAATGAATGCATGGATTGAAATCTTTGCATTTACAGATCTTGAAGAGCATATACTGGGGCTGGAGCAGTGGCTTAGGTATTATATAACTTGCCTGACATGCATGAGGACATCGGTTCGAACCCAGGCACCACATACATACACAACAAAGTGTTGGAGCAACGGAAACCACATGATAAACTAAGTAAAAAATTTTGATACTCTCTCTTTCTCTCACTGTTCCTCTCGCTTAAAAAAATAGAGTATATACTGTTTGCAGAAATATTGTGTAGATATAACAAGAGAAGCAAACTATTAAAACTTCCTCTTTTCAAGTTTACAGAAAACCTTGCTCATGTTGTCTCAGTAAAAGCTTTAGAATATTTCTTCAGTTCTTTGTACATTTGTGTTCTTTGCAAAATATCTACAATTTCACAAAAGGTTGTGTCTGTCTCTCAACTGATTCACTGAATTTGTCCCTCAAGTATCCTATCAATTTAATCAGTCTTCAAAATTAAAATGCAAAACCTGCAACATTTTGTTCAATGCACAACAAAATGAGGAAATATTGGCAAGGGATTGACGGAAATTGCAGATGCACATGATGATCAATCAGAAGCACCTGTTTATCACTCCATGTCCCTTCCCCTCTCATTCTCACTTTCACTATCTCCCCAACCCTCCCATTAGTGAAATAAGAACAACACTAGGAGTTTGTGACATCCAGTCTTGTTGCCAAATACTAGATTATTTATAGATAAATATTTAAATCCATCACAAACTGGTTAGCTAATGAGAATGTTTTAGAAAAGCTGTTATAATACAGCTGATTCTACCTGGAACTACAGACCACGTAGTATAGATGTGTATTTTGCTTTTCCATAACAGCACTTCGGAGTTTGCAAACCACAAAAGTGTTGTAGAATGATTGGCCTTCGCTTTCTTTAATGTGGATCCGCGATTGTGTTGTGAGTGCAGTTATCATATAGACATGGAAGACAACAGATCTCTTTTTTCATGACTAACATGGTATGATCCAGGAGCCAAGATCTGCTTTGTCAACTCCCTAACCCTTGAATGAAAAAAAAAAAGATTGTGAGTCACTCCAATCAGATGAATAGTGGCTTCTTTACTTGGTGTTCATCTTTCCCTTATTGTGGCAGGTCTGCTGGCAAATCTCTGTGAAGTTTATCTGGAAGTCAGTCCTGGTGATCTAAACTAGCATTTCTTAGACTCTGATTTTTCACCAGCTTTGCAGAGATCCAATCAACTCTATTACCTGTAGCCTAGAAAAGGGTCTAAACATGCCAAGGGTCCTAGAATTGAAGAATAAGCACAAGAACGTATAGAGTGATACAAAGGAAGAATGTGGAAGATCTGTAGAGGGCCAGTATCAAGTATTCAGCAGAGAACCAACTGGTGAACATCTGTGGGGATATTAATAGGATCAGAGAAAATAGTGCCCTGTGCTCATATAGGACTGAGAATCTAGGTTGTCCACATCAGTTCTATTCCTTCCTTTTCAATAAGGATTAACATATTTTTCACATTATTTTGTCTAAAATTTCTCATACTATATTGAATAGAAGTGGTAAAAGTAGATAGCTTGCCTTTTTCTGAATATTATGGGAAAGCATTAAGTCTTTCAACACTAAATATGATGTTAGCTTTAGGATTTTTTAAAACACATTTACCATTCTAAGGTCCTTTCTACTTCTATTTTTTTTATTTGTTGGACATAGTCTTACTTATTGAAGGGAATTGTTGTTACATACTCATGTATACATGCATATTGACAATGAGATAGTAAGTTAAGGTTGATCCAAACCCTTAATCCATTCCTTGAACTCATGTCTCCTCTGTAATCCCCCATTACTATAATTTTGAAATGGACATATACATGTTAAGTTTTGACTTCTTTTTTAATTCAGAAATTTATTTGTTGAACATTCAAATAAGCTTTTAATGAAATAATATAATATATATATATAAATTCTAAAAATTAGATTTATTCTCAAGAGCCTCCCCCAATTACCCACTCTATCTCTCCCCCCTTTCCCAATACATCTCTACAAATGCCTAGGTTGTATGACATTACACCTTATCCAGATTTAAAACATGATAATAGACCTCCTTTCTCAATGGCCAAGGTCTAGCTCTAGCCTTCATAGATGAGTGAAAACTTTCAACCCTTGGTTCTCTGTGTTATGCTTGTTTCACTCAGCATAATTTCTTTCATAGGCATCCATTTACCTTCAAAGGCTGCAATATCATTGTTTTTTTTTTTTTTTGAGCAACCTTACAAGATTTTAACAAAACAATATAAAATGTGTATAAGATGTGTACATATTCTGGACATTGCAATTATCCCCAGGAGTGCCCCCCCAAATTACCCTCCCTTATCCCTCCCTTCCCCTTCCCATTATAACTCTAAAAAAAGTATTAGATTATAAAGCATTACATCTTATCTGAATTTAACTCATGTTTCTAGACCAACTTTCTCATTGTCCAGGGTCTAGTCCCCACCTCCACAGATGAGTGGAGACAATCGACCCTTAGATCTCTGGGTTAAGCTGATTTTACTCATCGTGATCTCTTCCATAACCATCCATTTACCCTCGAAGGCTGCATTATCATTGTTTCTAATTGCTGTGTAATATTCCATGGTATAAATGTACCACAGTTTTTGGATCCATTCTTCCAGTGAGGGACACCGGGGTTGTTTCCATAGCCTAGCAAT
>PVKS010043834.1:0-14655 GCA_004027875.1 Aplodontia rufa
AGGTGGGGTGCTGGGGGGGAGGGCAGGTGGGGCGTTAGGGAGAGGGCAGACCACTGGGGGGACGGTAGGCCTGGGTGGTTGGGGGAGGGCAGGACAGGGTGCTGTGGGAAGGGCCCGAACTGCCTACCTCTTGGGTATTGTGAACATGCTGTCTCCAGACCTGCAGTACCTGCACAACAGAAATGATGTCCTCACTCCAACCTAAGGGCCCTCTCACCTGAGTCTGGGAGGCCCTGCTAGGTGGCCCTGTGCTTCCACATTCAACCACCTCACCTCCAGGAGCCCATTGCACAGTCAAAGAAAAGCAGGTGAAGAGTCTAAGTCTAAGGTCACACAGGGTCAGGCAGCTGGGCATGGTTGGAGGAGGCCAGACCTCCACCCCGGCAGGGTCTCCTCCCTGCAAGACCTCTCAGCCACACCTGCCTTCCACTCAGACCCCTAATGCACAGGGCTGGGATGCAGCTCTCTGAGCAGTAACTATTTCTATTGGAAAGCTCTGAAGTCAGGCTGAAGATGTAGCTCAGTTGGCAAAACACTTGCCTAGCATGCCCAAGGCCCTGGGTTCAATCCTCAGTGCATCAAAAAAACTCACTAAAAAGAAAAGTCAGTGAGTTCAACAACAACCATGAGTCACTTGACAAAGAGATGCACCTCCTCAGCCTAAACTGCAGGAAGCTGTTTTACTTTAAAATCTGGGCTTTCCTGGACGTTAGGTTTGTAGAGTGGATCCTGAAGAGCCAAGAGGAGGGGCAGTGTGCCCCGCGCACCCTCAAGGTGAGAATTTATACAAACAGATATGAGACAGATGAAGAAGACAGGACCCTCCGGGAAATTTACAAAGTACAGAAAGCTGATCGATTCAGAGCTGACCTATTTTGTCATCACTTATCCCATGATGTGAAGCGCATGCTCCAAAGGAAGACCATGAGGAGCACTTTGAACCTGAAAATCCGGTTCTCAGAGAACTGCACTTGGGGGACCCCTCCTCCAACCCTCTTTTCTCGCTCTCCTTTCTGCCAGTTCCACACCAACATAAGAGCCCAGCAGAGGCTGGGACTGCTGGTAACGTGAAGGCCCTGGGTGACTTTAAAGTGCTATCTTTACCAACTATCCCCGGGTGATTTCTCTTTTTGTCATTTGGTTTTGCTAGGGGAGCCTACACCCACTAACGTGTGCACCTGTAAAGGTGTGTGACTAGCCCATGAGCAAAAAGAATCTAAGGTGACATTCCCAGTTTAGAAATGTACCCTTCACCCCAGCCTCCTGACCTTGACGTGGGCAGGGCCTGATCTCATTTGCGTGGAAATCCACCCGCCTGTCCTTGAAGGAAGCAGGAAAATCCCTACTTGTGGAAGGAGCCAGCTCAGAGCGGGATTTCCCAAGGTGGAACTCCAGCTCTGAGTCTTCAGCCCTCTGGGCTCAGTTCCCCTGCCTTGGCTTTGCTTATGTCTTCAGTTTTCCATCCAAGCCACTCGCACCCACCTGCTGCAAACACTAGGGCCTCATTGTGGGGCTAAACCAGAAGTGGTCATTGCACTCATATTTATAACAAATTGGTAATGTCACCAGGAAAGTGTTCCTAATGTGAGGTTCAGTGAAAAACAGCAGAACGCAAAACTCTATATTTAATATAATACCACTCTTACAAAACACTTAAGTATTTAAAAAACATTTAAGTATTTAAAAAACAGAATAAATATACCAAACATGTTAGGAGTTATTTTGGGGGCACAGAATTATAGGTGATTTTTATTGTCCTTTTTATGTTTGTCCATACCGCTGAACTTTTCTACAATGACAATTTTTTTTATATAATTAGGAAAATGTCTAGCACATTTAAAATGATGTGTAATTATGAATGCCTGAGACCAGGCCATAGACATGTTTTACTTCTGGTCCTTGAGATTTTTGTGCACATAGTTGCCTATCATTCTCTTTTTCAATGGATATAAATAAAATTCCAGAATACTTTTAGTAAGTCACTCAAAAAAAAAAAAAAGAAAGAAAGAAAAGTCAGGGCTGGAACGGCCACTCAGCAGTTACAGCACTTACCTGGAATGTTTGAACCCCAGCACCGCATACATAACGAAGTGTCAGAGCAATGAAAGCCACATGAAAAACTAAATAAAACTGATTCTCTCTCTTACTGTCCCTCTCTCTCTTTAGAAATAAAGAAAGGAAGAAAAGAAAAGTCTAAAGTCAATGGCTTAAGTTTCTACCATAAAAGAAACAAGCTGGGTGTGGTGGTGCTCCCCTGTAATCCCAGTGGCTCTGGAGGCTGAGGCAGGAGGATCACAGGTGCAAAGCCAGCCTCAGCAACTTAGTATGGCTCTAAGCAACACAGCAAGACCCTGTCTCAAAATAAAAAGGGCTGGGGATGTCGCTTAGTGGTTAAGAGTCCCTGATTCAATCCCTGGCCCAAAAAAGAAAAATTCTATTTCCTTGTTCTTCCCCTTGCCTTGTTTCTACTTACCTTTTTATTTCTTCTAACCTACCTCAATGCCATAGATTCTATAGCTATTAAAATGCTAAACAGTATGACAAAGACTTCATGCCAGCATATTCAATTTCTTACATGAAATGAACAAGATCCTGGAAAGACACAAAGCGTGAGAACTCACTCAGGAAGAAACAGACTTCCCGGGCTGGGGTTCAAAAGGGCCACACCAAGGCTGCGCCCTCTTCAGAAGCGTCTCCCCTGCCTTCTGCAGGCCCAGGGAGCAGCTTCCGCCAGCCCCCTCGCTAGGGGGAGCTCCTCCAGCAGGAGGCCCCACACCCTCACCTGCACCCTCAGCAGACAGAAGAGTCCCCCGCCAAGACAGCCCCCTCCCCTCCTACAACCTGTCACCACCCCAGAGTGCCACGCCCTGCCCTCTCCAGGGCTCAGAGCCACTGCACCTGCACTCCACCCTCCTGCTAATGTACTGTCAGCTTATTCTATAGACTCCAGTGTGGAACCCTGGGTGGGTCTTCCCTTCACCCCACATCTGAAGAGGCCCAACACCTGTGGAAGAAATCAGCTTCATATAAACAAAAAAAAACTCCAACTCTACATGGCTTCATTGGTAAATCCTACCAAAAAAAAAAGTTGGTAGGATTTGTCAATGAAGCCACTTGTTAATCCTCAGCCCTTTCTATATTTAAAGATGGGTCTCACCAAGTTACTCAGGCTGACCTCAGACTTGTGATCCTCCTGCCTCAGCCTCCCGAGTTGCTGAGATTACAGGCATGTGTCACCAGGCCAAGCTCCTACCAAAAACTTAAGGAAGAGACAACACCAATTCTATACACACTTACAAAAAACAGGAGAGGTCACTTCCCATGACACCAGCATCATCCTGACACAAAACTAGATAAAATATTTTAAGAAGGGGCTGGAGCAGTGAGTTAGCAGTAGAGTTCTTGCCTGGCATGCCCAAGGACCCAGATTCAAACCTCAGCCCCATACACACAACCAAACGTCTGAAAAAACTACAGCCAAATGAAAAATAAGTGAAATTTTCTTTTTTGAGAGAGAGAGAACCAATTTTATTTAGTTTTTCATGTGGCCTTTGTTGCTTGCTTGGTGCTGGTGTTTGAACTCACGTACTCGTGCATGCCAGGCAAGCGCCATAACCACTGAGTCACCACTCCAACCCCCTCTCACTCTCTCTTAAAAACATATTTAAAAAGTACAGGCCAGGAGCTGGAGCGGTGGCTAAGCAGTTACAGTGCTTGCCCGGCATGCGCGAGTTCAAACCCCAGCATCATGTACATACAACCAAGTGTCGGAGCAAAGAAAGCCACATGAAAAACTAAATAAAATGCATTCTCTCTGTCTCTCTCTCTCTCTCTCACTGTCCCTCTCTCTCTTTAAAAAAAAAAAAAAAGTACAGGCCAGAGGCTGGAGCAGTGGCTGACTCAGCAGTTGCCTGACACCGGTGAGTATGCAGGTTCAAACTCCAGCACCAAATATACACAACAAAATGTCAGAGCAATGAAAGCCATATGAAAAACTAAATAAAACTGCTTCTCTCTCTCCGTCCCTCCCTCTTTAAATAAATAAATAAAATTAAATAAAATAAATAAATAAATAAAATTAAATAAAAAGGGTTGGGGATATGGCTCAGTGGTAGAGCGCCCGGTACCAAACAAAGCAAAACTTTTAGCAAACCAGGAACAGAGGGAAAATTCCTGAGCCTGATAAAAGGCATCTACCAAACAGAACAAAACAAAGCCCTCAGCCAACATTCTACCAAAGGCTGCGCTAATCTGAAGCAGCCCTCGGGCACTGGCTTCAGCTGGCGGCGGTGCTGAGGTGGAGAATTCCATCCCTATTCTCTGGCTCAGCGGGGACAACAGTTTTGGCCTAGGATTCTGGGTGTGGGGAGAAGACAAAGGCAAACATTTTCAGCAATGCACGGTCATCTTTAAAGCTCAGAAAAACGCAGCCACTATAGCTGCGCAGCAGTTTTCCCCGCACTCCCACTCAGGCAAGGGGAGCACAGGCAAGGGGAGCCCTCTGCGCAGGTTAGGCCAGGGCAAGGGGCTGACGCTACACAGGGAGAGCAGAGTTCTGAGCAGGACAGGAGGCAATGCAGGGGGATGGCTGTGAACGCCACGTGAGTTATGACCTTCCTTCTCCACAACCAACTACAGATCACCCTCGCAGGCAGAGAGGAAGGGAGGGTCCCATAAAAGGTCACATGCTGCGCCCACAGCCCTGCATGAGTCACTGGTGGCCAGAGCTCAAGGAAGGCGAGGAATCAGGCAGCTGTGGCTTCCCTCCTCTGGGTCCTGTGCCCCTGAGGCGAGGGCCCAAAGTCAGGCAAATTACCTGGAGGATGTGGGGAAAGGTGCACTTCCACACCATGGCTGGGACTGCACACTGGTGCAACCACTCTGGAAAGCAGTGTGCATGCTCCATCTCCTCAAAACCCAGGGACTGGAGCCACCGTTTGACCCAGCTGTCCCACTCCTCAGTGTGCGTCCAAAGGATCTAATACCAGCAAACTACAGGAATGCGGCCACATCAATGTCCACAGCAGCTCAACTCACAACAGCTAAGCTATGGAGCCAAATAGGGTGCCCTTCAACAGAAGAACAGATGAAGAAACTGTGATACACCCACACCCACCCACCCACACACGCGCGCACGCACACACACATACACACACAATAGAGTATTACTCAGCCATAAAGAAGAATGACTTTATGGCATTTGCTGGCAAACGGATAGCATTTGAGGCTATTATGGTAACTGAAATAAGTCAAAGGTTGAACGTTCTCTCTGATATGTGGAAGCTAATCCAAAATAAGGAAAAGATCAGAGGAATAGACAAAGGGATGGAAAGGTAGGGAGGAGGGATGGGATAGGGCAAGTCTGTGGAATGAGTCAGACTCAACTTTCCTCTGTTCATATATGAACATACCATAGTGGATCTCACCATCATGTACATCAATAAGTCACTAATTTTAAAAACAACGGGCTGGAGAAGTGGGTTAGCAGTTCCAGCACTTGCCTGGCATGCGCACCACATACACAAAAAGAGTCGGAGCACCGAAAGCCACATGAAAAAACGAAATAAAATTAAATTATGTCTTTCTCCCAGTCTCACTGTCCCTCTCTCTTAAAAAAAAATTATTGGGCTGGAGTGGTGGCTCAGTGGTAGAGCGCTTGCCTGGCATGTGTGAGGACCCAAGTTCAAACCCCAGCACCACACACAACTAAGTGTTGGAGAAACAAAGGCCAGATGGGAAATAAACAAACTTGACTCTTTCTCTCTTTAAAAACAACAACCACTAAAGTAACAGGTAGCTCAGTGGAGGCAGGAAGAGGCTGGGAGGGAGGAGAGGGGAAACCCTGGGGGCTGAGCTAGAACAAGTTGCACTCCCCACTTTTATAAGGGTGTCACTGTATGGTCTATTGTCATGCACATCTAAAAAGAACCAATAGAAAGGGAGGCAATTACCCTGGGCTCCTGCAGCAGAGCAGGTGCCGGGGCTGGGGCTGCCACTCAGTGGCTCAGTGGGAGCACTCTCCAGACTGGTGAAGCCCTGGCTTTAATGCCTGGCACAGAAAAAAAAAAAAAAAAAGAAATGCTAATAGATTAAAAAAAAAAAAGTAGGGGCTGACAACACTTGGTGAACCTCCCCAGGCCTGCACCTCCTGGGGCCACCTATGGGCCGCCCTGACAAATCCAGGGTGAGCAAAGACCTGCCCCTCAAGCTTAGCCAGAAGCCCATCCTCCACATCTGTGGGCCTCCCATCCTCCACACCCAGGGACATCAGTCAGCCAGGCCGGTCTTCAGCAGGAGTCCCCTCTGGTGGGTTCAGACAGAACCTCCCTCAGCCTGCAGCCACCCCCCAACCCACCCTGCCCATGCTGCGTGGGGATGAGCCCAGCCTCTCCCGCCCACTGAAGCCTTCCTTGTCCTGCTGTGACAGTGTCAGGGAGGAAGCTGTTCTGAGACAAGGCTCCCCCAGCCCGGGGACCTGGTCCCACTGGCTGGGCACGCATATCTGGGACATGTGCTGGAGGGATCCTCACGCTGCGCGTGGATTCTGCCCAGAACAGAGTGTCACCCTTGGCACACTGGAACCATCTGTGGGGTGTTTGAAACTCCCCAAGCCTCAGCCAAAGTCAGGTTCAGGCTCTCCTGGAGGGGTCCACCTCTGGCCTTTCCCTCTTTTCCCTCATCCCAGCCCTTTGGCCCAAGCCCTCAGCTCCTTGGCCTCCCACCCCAGCTCCCGGAGTCCCCCAGCCATCCCACCTGCAGGCCGTCCTAGAGCAAGAACTACCCGTCCAGAGCACCTGGGCAAGGCGCACTGATGCTGCCGGGTACCTCAAGCCACACTCCGCTGAAGGTCTGTGCGGGGCTCTGGCTGGAGGCACAGAGATGAACAGCCCAGTCTCCGGGTCCAGCTGGAGGGCACAGTGACGTGGGAGCCACCACACCCAAGGAAAACTGAACTTCCCCCAGCAGAAATGTCCCGGAATCCCAAAGCCAGCAACAGGAGGGTCAGCCCTGCCCACATTGCTTCGCCAGGCACTCCAGACACACACAGCACAGGAACCACAGCAGCATCCTCCCTGCCTCTTGGAGGCTTCTGGAGATGGGGCACTTACCACCAGACTGGGAGCCTCAGCTATGGCTGAACCCAGGACCTCACCCATGCTATGCAAGCACTCTACTAGCCACATTCACAGCCCTTTTTTAATTTTGAGATAGGATTTCGCCTAGTTACTCAGGGCCTCACCAAGCTGCTGAGGCTGGCCTTGAATCTGTGATCCTCCTATCTCAGCCTCTTGCAACTGTGCCCAGCTGATGCACAGTTCCTCTAAAGAAATGCACATCTGGGGCTGGAGCGGTGGCTCAGCGGTTTCGGTGCTTGCCTGGCAAGCACGAGGACCTCGGTTCTGGGACCTGGGTTCGGACCCTGGCACCACGTACACAACTAAGTGTTGGAGCAATGAAGGCCATGTGAAAAACTGAATAAAGTTGTTTCTCTCTTTCTCTGTCTCTCTCACTGTCCCTCTCTCTTTAAAAAAAAAAAAAAATGCACATCTGCCATCAGTGACCCCCATCCCTCCTGGACCTATGGGATCTTTGCCCTCCTCAGACCCTGATTCCATTGACTCCTCTTCACCTCACAGTGTGTCTGCCCCTGGGTGTCCACACTAGAGACCACACCAGATCCTCCCAGCAGGAGAGGAGCTCCTCTGGGGATTCCAGGCCAGGGTGCTTGCTAAAGAGACTGCCCACCTTCCCCAGGCAGACCCTTGGCAGGTGGCTTGGCGAAAGGGCCTCCTTGGAAGGCCAAGGCTGCCCTGTCCCACCTGCCCAGAACCCCTCCTCAGGCACCTCTGGGAGGCCTGCCACCACCTCCCACAGTCAGGATGAGCTTGGCTCCTCCACCTGCAGCTCCCCTGCAGCATAGGCACAGCCCACCAGAAGCCCCCAGGCCTCCAGGTCACCTCAGAGACCGGCCATCAGATATGCACCTGGGACCTGGAAAAGGCTGCCAGGGCCACCGTTCTGGGCTGTTTCCAGACCCTGTCCACCAAGAGGGTCCCAGCCAGCCACTCCCAGGGCCCGCTCCCTGTCACCTTTTTCTTCCTGCTCCGCTTCTCAGCTCTTCTCTCCCCAGCCTGCCCCACCCCAGCTTCTCACTTCCCGCTTCCCTCCTGGGCTGCCCCACCCACTTGCCCCACCCTGGGAGGCCGGGCAGGCCTGGACAGAGGAGCTCAGGCTGTGCTGCAATTGGGCGCCTCCTCCTCAGGGGCAGCCACTAGGAAACCAGAGGTGGCCTCAGGCCAGGAGGCCCTGACCAGCATCTCCAACTCTGGGACTAGCAAGGAAAGCCAGTTCCCCACACTGCCAGTCCAATGGCACACTCCTGCCAGCCAGGTCAGTCACATTTCCTGGGTGGGGTCACAGGCTCCACACCACGGTGCCCCTTTTCCTTCTCCCAACTTGTCTTCCCCTTTCCCTGATTCATTTCATTTTGTTTTTGGTACTGGGGATTGAACCCAGGGGCGATTTACCCCTGAGCCACATCTCCAGCCCTTTTTTTTTATTTTTCACTTTGACAGGGTCTTGCTAAGCTGCCTAGGGCCTCGCTAGGTTGCTGAGACTGGCTTGGAACTTGCAATCCTATCTCAGCCTGCTGAGCCACTGGGACAGGCATGCGTGCGGGAGCAGACCTAGGCTCAGGCCAGGGCTTCCTGTGAGAGAGGCCTTCCCACTTCTCAGGAAGCTTTGCAAAGCCAGCTGGCATGAGATTCTCCCCCGCCCACTCGTTGGTTTGAAACTATGCACACTATGGCTCCTCCGCTGGTATCTGGGCACCCAGCAACCACACTCCAGGAGGAAGTAGAAACCTCCTTCCTCTGCCTGCCCACCCTCTCCACCCACCTCGGCTACCCACAGACACAGCTCAACACCCCTCCTCTGAAACCCTCCACTGTGCCCCCAGCTGCTCTGGGCCTGCAAGAGCACTCTTCAGCCACCCCCACTAGCAAGTGTGTTCATGTACCTGGGCACCCTATTTGTCCTTGGCCCGACCCCAGACAGCTGGGCCCTGAAGCATTCACATTCTTTCCACGTTTTAGGCCAGATTTACAGTGAAATGCACTAATCATGTACAGCTTGCTAGTTCCAACGCCGTAACCACACGTGATCCACATCCTTACCAAGGCATAAAACACTTCCACCACCCAGAAGGTGTGTTCTTCCATGTGTGCAAGTACTGTCACCCCTGCACCCATCAGCACCGTGCATAGTGACAGGTGACAGACACTAACGGTGCAAGATTCCCACATCCCAGGACTGCCACATCCTCCGCCACCTTGGAATGATCACCAGCCTTACGCCCCTAAGGACAGGAACCCCAGCCCTCCCTCCCACGCCGGGGCCAGTGAGGCTGCAGCCTGCGCAAGGCTCTGTGCACACGGAGTGGGGATGGGGGACCTGTCACCATCGCACCGATCTCCAGACTTGGCTGCCTAAGACGACCAGCTTCCTACTGCCATGTCCAGGCTGTGGAATGACCAGAGCTGAGAACTTCTGAAACTGCAAAGGCATCTACCTACCAAGGTCCTGAGCTGCCTTCCCACTGGCCTGCCATGCAGCCCTCCCCCTCTGGCTCCTCTGACCCCGGCACATAGCGGTGCACACAGCCTTTCCTCACCTGGGACTGACTTGTCTGCAGTACTTCACAATCCCAGCCTGAGAAGGCACTGGCTCGGGGTGCTTGCAGCCTATAAACGACCTGCAAATGTATTTTTCCAGATCATTCACAGGCCCTGAGAGGCAGCCATACTATCTAAATAAGATCTAAGATTCAGACTTATCGGTTGCAGCTGCAGTGGTGAGGGTGGAACCCAGGGTCCCACAGTGCTGGGCAAGCTCTACCCCTGAGCTGCTCTTCCAACTCATTTTCTTTCTTTTCCACATATTTATTGGTGCATGAGAATTACACATAATGGTGAGCATCCTTGTTATACACATTCACACACAACTGCACAACACAATTTGGTCAGCATCACCCCCAGTATTTCCCCTTTCCCCTGCCACTGTGTCCCTTTCCTGTTCTACTGATCTCTCACCTTGATTTTAATGAGATTCTCCCCACCTTTCCTTCTCCAGCTTCCACATATGGGAGAAAACATAGGACCCTGGACCATTCTTCTTTCAGTACTGGCAATTGACCCCTGGGGCACTTTACCACTCCCATCCCTCTACCCCCTCTCACTTTGAGACAAGCTCTTGCCAAGTCATCCAAGCTGGGCTTGAACTTGTGATTCTCCTGCCGCTGCCTCCCACGGACCTGGGATTTAAAGTGACCTTGCTTGTCTTCCTTCTTTTTTCAAGTGAGGCTCCAGAGCACCGAGTTCAGCTTCCGATAACCACTCACTCACACCCTGGGATGTCCTTACCTAATCACCCCCTCCAACAGATCTGATCCTCAAAGCAAAGTGTGGGCCAGAGTTGTCTATGCATTTTCTTAGTCGACAGATTTCCTCCTGGGGGTCCCCGTGGTAGAGCTGTTCAAATTTGGCAAATCACTACTCCGTCCACCCTGTCGGGTAATCAGCCTATTATCTGACACACTACTGCTCCTCTTCCCCTGCAGCACTGGGGGCCGAACGTGGGGGGGTTCTACATTGACCCCCAGCCCTATTATTTTCCATTTGGAGACAAGGTCTCGCCAAGTTGCTGAGGCTGGCCTCGAACTTGCACCCCTTATGCCACAGCCTCTGCAGTTCCAGGCAGGCGCCACTACCCGGCCAGGCCATCCTGCCAGGCAGGACTGGACACTCAAGGACTGGCCAAGGCATGGCGACCTTCTCTCCAGCCCTGGGGGATGCCAGCCGTGAGCTACAGGTCAACGGGAGCGACGTCCGCAGCGCAGAACCAGAGAGGCCTGATGGCGAAGTCGAGAAGACCAGACTGCGCACCGGCCTCGGGTCTCGGGACACGGTACCCGGTACCCACACACGCCCTAGGTGCTCTGGTCCCGCCCTTGCGACTACGCATATCGGAGGGGCGTGGCCTGGGCACGCCAAGCACGCACCGGGCGTTCTGGTCCCGCCCTTGCGACTATGCATTGCGAGGGGGCGTGGCCTTGGGACAGGCCACGCACGCACGTCCCCTGGCCACGCCCCCGGGCTGCCCCTCCCAGCAGCTGCCGGAGGACCCTCGAGGCAAGCGGGGGAGGCGGTGGGCGGAGCGGTCCTTGGGTCAAAGTGGGGGCAGCAGGCGGCAGTGGCGCGGGCTTTGGCGTGGGGCGTGGGGGGCAGCGGGGCTGGCGAGGCGGTCAGGCGTGTGGAGCTGGCGGCTTCCCAGCAGCGGAGGCAGGGGAGGGACGGCATGTCTGCGGAAGCCCCTGAACTCTGACGCTAGGGGGCAAATACCGTGCCCTGGGGGAGGAGCGTCACCCAGTCCCGGGGAGAGCTCCCCCTCCTCCGCTTCGTGGGCCCTGACCGGCGGGAGGAGACCTGCCCCGGGTGGGGGGACCCGTCCCTGGGGAGGAGAGCCCCGTTGCCGGGGAACAGCACCCTTCCTCTCATCCCGGGGAAGGAGCACTGATCCCCCCAGCCTGGAGGGCCCCATTGGTAGGGGACAGCACCCCCTCCGTGCCCCCGGTAAGGAACACCGGTCCCCCCAGCTCCTTCTCGGTCCTAGGGGAGGAGAGCCTTTGCTAGGGAGAGTTACCCCAGCCCCGGGAGAAGAGAACCCGGTTGCCGAGGGACAGTGTTCCCTCCCCCCTCTCCCATCCTGTCCTAGGGGAGGAGAGCCCCGTTGCTGGGTGACAGTACCCCCTTTACCTCCCGCCCCGGGGAAGGAGCACCGGTCGTCCCCGCCCGGGGGCGGGGGAGAGCCCGGTTGCTGGAGGACAGCACTCCCCCCTATCCCGTCCTGTCCTGGGGAAGAAGCATCTATTCCCCCAGCCCCTGCTCAGGCCTGGGGGAGGAGCGCCCTATTGCCTGGGAGCAGCCCAGACTCCAGTGCCTGCTATAGTACGCCTGGTCCATGGGCCTTCCTGGCTCGGCCTCACGTGGGTGGTGAGAGCAGGTGAAAGTTGAGGCCTCGAGGAGATCATAATCGGGTGCTGTCGATGAGCGTCCTCTTCCAGAGTTCCCTGCTCACGACTTAGGGTCAATGTCACCCCTTTGTCCTGACTTCCCGGGTTACCCAAGAAGACTCAGGGGCCACGGAAGGGACTTACCCAAACCCTTCTGTGCAAATCTGCCTGCTCGGTGGGGTGAGCTGTACGAGGCCCTACTTCTGCACCCTGCGAAGGCCTCTTCTCAGCTGATTTCTGGCTCCCAAGCGGGGCTCAGGTTACACCTGTATCAGGAGCAGTGACACCACACTGGCTAGGAACACCTTGGATTTCTGTCTCCAACCTATTTTCAGCTTTTACACTTCCTGATCTGGGCACATACTGCTACCTGCTTGATGGTCAAGGCAGAAGTACAGGAAGGTTAAGGGAGGTCCTGCAATGCGGGTGAGAGTTCTGTCGGTGTAGTTAGAAACACTCCATTTCCTCTAGAAACAATTCGAAACAGCCCCAGAAAGCAGTTGCCCAGATTCTCTTGGTAGCAAGGGTGGCGGTCATATTAACTGGTCAAGTGGTCTCCAAGCATGCCCATTTACACCTGGAAGATTCTAGAAGACTTGTTTTTCTGAGTCTTTCTGTTAAGACCACCATTTATTTATTTTTCAGTACTACAGATTGAACCCAAAGACCCTTTACCTCTGAGCTACACCCTTCGTGGCTACCCTCCTACCTGTGGGGAAAAGAATGACCCAACACAGAGTATAGATTTGAAGTTCCAGAAGTCAGGGGACCACACAGAGTGGAGCTGGGAGTCTCTGTGCTTGGCTTTTTTTTTTTTTTTTTTTAAGAGAAAGAATCAATTTTAGATTTTCACATGGCCTTCATTGCTCCTACTCTTGTGTCCGTGATGCTGGGGTTTGAACCCACATCTTCGTGCCTGCCAGGCAAGCACTGAGCATAGCTTGCTTTTATTGAGGGTCACAAATGGGAAGGTTACTGGCAATTAAAAATAAGGATGGGGACTGGAGCTCAACAGTTGGAGTGCTTGCCTGGCATGCACAAGGACTGGGGTTCGAACCACAGCACCACGTACACAACTAAATGTCAGAGAAACAAAGGCCAGATGAACAAATAAAATTGATTCTCACTCTCTCTCCTTAAAATAAGAAGTTGCATATGTGGGACTGAGGTTTGAACCCAAATACTCGTGCATGCCCTGCAAGCAGCGCCTTATCCGCTGAGCCACTGCTCCAAACGCCCCCCACCCCCACATAAAATAAAGATAAGAAGGGACATCCTGGGACTTCTTAGTGAAGGTAGCTAATCTTGAAGGGTTGTTTGTTTTTTTGCGTTTTTTTTTTCAGGGCTGAGGACCAAACTCGGAGCCTTGCACATGCTAGGCAATTGCTCTGCCATTGAGCTAAATCCCCAACCCCTTGAAGGGTTGTTTGTGAAGCAGGGTGTTTGGGAGGTCATTTCCATCCCTAGACAAGAATATTTGCCTTGATAAGACTCACTGCTTTCAGCTCATCAGCCTGGCTGGTCCCTGACCTTAGACCTTGCTGACTCATTGCTGGTGTGCACATCCCTCTCGACCCTTGGCACTTGACCTTTTTTATTTTGAGTGAGGGTCTTGCTAAGCCTGGCCTTCAGCTTGCAATCCTCCTGTTTCCGCATCCCAAGTCTCCAGGGTTACAGGCCACCATGCCTGACTGACAGCCATCCTTTTATAAGTAGGCTTGTGCCCCTAGAAACCAGACATAGGTACCCTACAAACTTGGGACAGCCCTCTTTTTTTTTTTTTTTTTTAAAGAGAGAAAGACAGTGAGATACAGAATCAATGTCTTATTTAGTTTTTCAGGTGGTCTTCGCTGCTCTAACACTTAGTTGTGTACATGGTGATGGGGTTCAAACACGCATCCCTGCGCATGCCAGCCAAGCACTATAACTGCTGAGCCACTGCTCCAGCCCCTCAGTCCCTAACTCTTACAAGTCCATTCTCTCACTATTTAAAAAAAAAAAATAGGAGTTGGGGATTTAGCTCAGTGGCAGAGCGCGCTTGCCTAGCATGCGCAAGGCCCCGAGTTCAATCCTCAGCCCTGAAAAAAAAAAGTGTTTTTTTCTGTCAAAGAATATAATGAATTGAACAGGCATTTTATTTACAGTATCCTCAATGATTGTTAGAAACAAAGTTTTTCTGAAAGTGTCCTAAATTAAATCAAAGTCACTTTTTTTTTTAAAGAGAGGACAGAGAGAGAGAGAAAGAATCAATTTTTTATTTAGCTTTTCGTGGACTTTAGTTGCTCAGACACTTCGTTGTGTACATGGTGCTGGGGTTTGAACCGGCGTACTCGCGCATGCAAGGTAAGCACCGTAACTGCTGAGCCACCGCTACAGTCCCCCAAAATCACATTTTTAAGTAAAACCCTGTGACATGAAGAATTCTTTTAGGTTGTAATATTTTCACTTTACTTTGTGTTTAACCGTCTGCAATGTTTTGTAGGCAGGTCATATTGTAAACATTTTTAAATACATAAATTAATGCAGAAACTTTTTTTTTTTTTTTTGCCCTGGCAATTGAATCCAGGGACACTGATCTACACCTC
>PVKS010043835.1:0-14662 GCA_004027875.1 Aplodontia rufa
GTCTTTGTCTGTCTTTGTCTGTCTTTGTCAGTCCTTGTCAGTCCTTGTCTGTCCTTGTCTGTCCTTGTCAGTCCTTGTCTGTCTTTGTCTGTCTTTGTCTTTGTCAGTCTTTGTCATGTCTTTGTCAGTCTTTGTCGGTCTTTTTGTCATTCTTTGAGCACCTCCTAACTTCTTAGCACATGATTGTCTGGATTCATCTTGTTCTTTCCTTTCTCCAGCCTTGTAACCGTAATCCCCAGTCCTTCGGTGGAGAATGGTGCTTAGAAACTGAAGTATGGGCTCTGGATGTGCCCGCTTCTATTGGGTATCATATTTTATAAGCTTTTTAGTGGACACAGCAAGGAACTTTTTCTTTTACTTTAAAACAAGTTTACCTTCACAATTGCAAATCAGATAATGTTAGAGGTTTTTTTCTTTTTTCTTCTTTGAATATTAGCTTCTGTGTTTTAAATTGGAATAGCTACAGAAGGCTTTGGAGAAATTTTTGTTTGGCATTACTGAAGTTAGTAATACTATGTAGTTTTAGTTTGTTTTGCTGGGATAGTCACTGTCAGCAGGCTTGGATATAATTGTGAATAATGATCTCGAGCAAATGAATATTTGCAATTTGAAAACAATTTCAAGTTAAAATGTTTGAATTTAGTATATCTTGGTATTGATTTATTTACATATAAAGAAAGACTAACAGATTTCCTGGGGTTGAAAGTGTTATAGAAACTATTTCAGTTTTGTTATCTATAAAATTTGGCTAATATCTGAAAGGATTATTTTGGGGATAAAATTCTTAAATTTCAAGACCATGCGTATAAAGTTGTCAGTATAATCATTCTTTTTTTTTTTTTTTAAGAGAGAAAGAGAATTAGTTTTATTTAGTTTTTCACGTAATTTTTGTTTTTCCAATACTTAGTTGTGTATGTGATGCTGGGGGTTTGAATGTGGGTCCTCATGCATGCCAGGCAAGCAGGCACTGTACTGCTGAGCCACCTGCTCCAGCCCCCATCATAGGTTCTTGATAATTGGTACTTACTCTGTTGTACCAAATATTATAGTCATAATAAGCATGAAAATATTGTAGGAATATAGAGTATGTCAGCATTATTCAAACAGATCACTCCTTCAGATGTAAGGTAAGCTGTGGCTCTAGAGAGAGCTCTAGTAAGTGGGTCTGCATCTTAGGTATTGTGTTTGATCTGTATGCTGAACTTCTTGCCCAAAGAAACCATAAATCCAGGAAAAGTATAGCTAGATGTTTCTGAATTATCTAAAGGTATAAAGTGGATGACATAGGAACAAACTGAAAATAATTTAACAATGTTGCCAAGAAAGATAATGGTTAATATATAGGATGTGATTATAAGGCCGAGTGTCATGTGATTTATTGACTAAACTGGGGCACTTTGGGAAGGAAAAGTCATGAGTTATGCCATGACCATTGGTGAATACTGTTTCAGGCAATTTGGAATGTCTGATCACCCACCCTGTTGGTGAGTGAGCATGAATTTCTCTTTCATATCGTAGAGCTCTAGAATTAATATGTCTTTAAACACAAAGGAAGTGGGGCTGGAGTGGTTGCTTAGCGCTTGCACGGCTTGCCTGGCATGTATGAGGACCGGAGTTGGAACCCCAGCACCACATACATAATAACAAAGTGTCAGAGCAATGAAAGCCACATGAAAAACTAAATAGAATTGATTCTCTTTCTCTTTCTTCCTCACTGTCCCTCTTTTAAATTAAAGAAAAACACACACACACACACAAAGGAAGTAATAGTAGGATAATTGAAAAGAGGCAAACACTACACAGAAATGGCAAAAGTGGACCTTCCTATCTGAAAACACTAGAGAGCATTTTACAGGAAAATGAAGGATTGTCTTATTGTATGCTTTGTAACATAATCACAGATTCAGTAACTTAATCCAAGTTACGCTTATATAATAGTTTTTTTCCTTTTTTTCAGTATTAGGGGTTGAACCCCAGGAACGATTTACCACTAGTCCTTTTTTATTTTATTTGAGACAGGGAGGATCTTGTGAAGTTGCTGAGGTTGGCCTCAAACTTTTGATCCTCTTGCCTCAGACTTAGGAGTTTTTGTGTTTGTTTACATGGATGTGCCATGTACATTTCCAATCATAATATAACTAGTAAAAATTAAATTTTTTTTTTTTTTTGGTACCAGGGATTGAGCCCATGGGTGCTTTGCCACTGAGCCACATCTCCTTTTTACTTTGAGACAGTGTCTTACTAAGTTGTTTAGAGCCTTGCTAAGTTGCTGAGGCTGGCTTTGAACTTGTGATCCTCCTGCCTCAGTCTCCTGAGCCACTGGGATTACAGGTGTGTGTCACTGTGCCCAGCTAAAAATTAATTCTTTATATTAGAATAAAATTTGGAAATGAACCAGAAATATATAATTGTTTCAGTAAATTTCTTTAATATTTTGGAAAATGTTGTAGATTGTTGCGTGCAGTGGCATCTAAACGAAACCAGCCTTGGTATGGGCTGGAAAGTTCTATGACATTGATGTTGCATGAGGTATTCTTTCTATAATTATAGTTTGTAGTTATTTGTTAGCAAAGCTATTTATATTATTTAGATAATATGCAGTAATATTTTACTTGTTAAATTATTCATATTTGATAAGAATTTTATAAAATGGTTCATATTTTATAAGAAATGTTATAAAGCAAACTAAGGCATTATATATAAGCCATCGTAAGGCAGCCTAAGCATGAGCACTTCTTATCTTCTAAAATTCCATGGAAACAGCAGAAAAATGTGTCCTGTGAGCATGGTGAAGATAGCGTTTTTGCTGTTACTGAACTATAACAGAGCTAGAGGATGAGTGGTGGTTTCAGTGGACCAGGTATTTTTGAGATCTTCCCAGAGGACTGAGAAGTCCTAGACAGGATTAGGGAGAAAGGTGAGAGTAGAAAAATTACAGCAGGAAAGAAAACAGTAAGCCTAACAGTTGATCCCAGTCTTCTCATGAGAGCTTTAATGGAATCTTGAGTTTGGAACAAGCAGGTCATCAGCGAAGTGTGGCTGGGATGCCTCCACCAGGAGATGAGTTAAAGCAGTTCTTTTGAAATGGAGCCTTTAGTGGCAAGCCAGACTTCATACTTCTAGGTTAGAACCAAAGACATGGTTATTGCAGAAAAGTGGTTTCTTTATCCTAGGAGGGCATGAGGGTGTGGAGAGAGAAGAACTTACTGCAGCTTGGTTTTTCGTAGCAGGCCTAGGGGGCAGGAGCAGGGCAGTCCTTCCTTCAGAGTGTTGCTCTTTTTACTATCCATTCATACATGCACTGTCCGAGACTTAATGCTCACCTGCCTGCCGGCTTATACAAAACACTCCCAGCCAGCCATCTTCTGAGACAAGCAGACCCATGCAGGAAACCCATGTGAGATGCTTGAGCTAACCCTCTGTCATTGGCAAATCCAAATAACTAAGCAGGATTTCCAGACACTGGAGAAAAGCAAAGGTTTGAAACATGGAAGATTCTTTTTTGAATGAAAGTAGCTGAGTGAGAGCTGTATGTCTGTTCTTTAGTTCCTTGTGTGCACTCACTCTCTCTTTCCTCCTTTTTTTGGCAAGCTAACCTAATTTAGTTTTTTGGGCAATTATTTAGCAAGTCTACCTACCCCTTGCAAGTAAGCTTCTTAACACTCTTAACTGACTTTCCAGAATTTCTCTTTATAGTTAATTCTTTTGAATAAGCCTATAAATAAAGCATGGATGATTTCATTATAATTATAGAAGCACATGTAAATGCTATGATTCCTGAATATATAAACTAATTTGGAGGTGGAGGAAATAGGACTGGTAGAAGAAAAGGTAAATGTGCTCATTTCCTTTAGTTTCTCAGAAAAGATTTCTTAAACACTATAAATCTAGCAAGAGATTTAGATGTGTTGGCACTAGAAGCTCCCAAACAATATTATACTCAGTAATACCTAATAAAATTTTGGAGGAGGCCTGGAAAGGACAGTTGAGAGGTACACGCCCAGTTTCTCATCTTACAGAGCTGTTGACTAAGGCATGTAATTTGCTAAAAGTTACCATGATAGTCAGCATTATAAAGTGAAACCATTAATTGGGTTGTCTCAGGGGAAGAGAACCTTTGAAGGAAGGAATAATACTTTCATTTTTAAACTTTATACACTCTCTACAATTTGAATTAATTTTAGATTGCTAGTTTGCAGTATTTATAAAATAAAGGTTTACACAAAATCTACAAAAAAGAGATGTGGTGCTTGTTGTAGTATTTATAACAGTTGTTGACAGGGAGCTAACTTCAGACTTTTACACGGGCTAAAGATTAGAATCTTTTCCTTCTTCCTGCAAGATACTTCACTCCTTTCTAAAATTTTCCATCATGTTGCTCAGTTTGGTGAAATGATCATTTAGAAAATTTTAAATGACTGAATTTACACAGCGCTTTAAGAGAGCTTTCACATTCATTATTTAATTTCCATAACAGCAGTGTGATTTAGGCAGTTTAGGAATTTTCCTTTATTATAAAGCAAGAAACTTAAGACCGATGAGTAACTTGCCCAAAGTACGTGTTTGTGTAGTTGTGAGAGTTTGAACACAAACTGCTGTCTCAGTCACTTGTTCCATAATGTTTCCACTCCTTCTCCAGCCTTTTCTTGTCCTGAAGTAGCTGCAGAGTCTCTTACCAATTCTTTCTTACCTCATTTGTTATGTAACCCAAACTTGAATACAAATTTCAGAATGTAGGAAGAAATTCAATGTCAGAACTTGAGTCCCATTTAGAAAGTGAATTTTACCACAGATTTCACTGTGTTTTGGATATCAGGTGGCCTTTCCTAGGTAGGCAGTGCATATTCTTTATCCTGATGAACTTATCTTTTCTCAGACATAGACTTTTTTTGATATCCCCGTTAAGAGTCGTCATGGTTTGCTGAAGCAAAGCAGTAAAATTCTAGTGTTGCTTTCAAGAATTAATCGTTCTGGGCTTGTGGTGTGGCAGCAGCACTTGCCCTCATCTGAACCCTGCAGATGTGGCACTCACCCAGGAAATTTGGATTTCAACAAGTGAGTTGCTTTCCAGAAGAGCTAATGTTGGTGAGGAAGTAAATATATTCAGTTCTTGTCTTGGAAGCCCAGTTGTAACACCCTTGATCATTAATTTTCTTGGGTTTTTAGGTGGTAAAATGTATGCATAAAGTTTGCCAGTTAACCAGTACAGTTCATTGGCATTATCTCTTTCCAAAATGCTTTTTTTTTTTTTTTTTTTTAAGGAGAGAGAGGGAGAGGGGAACAGTGAGAGAGAGAAAGAATCAATTTTATTTAGTTTTTCATGTGGCCATCGTTGCTCCAACACTTCATTGTGTATGTGGTGCTGGGGTTTGAACCTGCATCCCCGTGAATGCCAGGCAAGCGCTGAAACCACTGAGCCACCACTCCAGCCCCCAAAATGCTTTTCATTTTTCAAAACAATGGATATTTGATAGTACCTCCTTATTCCTTCCTCACCAGAAATCCTGATAGCCTCTGACTTCTTTATTGACATTCCCTGTATGTACGTGCAGCATTCTCCTGATTTCCTTCAGAGATATTTTCATCATATTTCCCTCTATGATGCACCATAATTTGTTGTTTCTTTGTGTGTTTTGATTTTGGGATGAGGGAGATAAGAACTGGACAGTTTTCGGGTTGGAGCCATGGCTCAATGGTTACTGTGCTTGCCTGGATGTGCGAGTATGCGAGTTCAAACCCCAGCACCACGTACCCAGCAAAGTGTTGAGCAACAAAAGCCACATGAGAAACTAAATAAAATCGATTCTGTCTTTCTGTCTCTCTCTTTCTCACTGTCCCTCTCTATTAAAAAAACAAAAAGAGCTGGGCAGCTTGGATGTTGTAATGTAACTCTAGGAATCAGACTGTCTACTCAGTTACTGCTTTTGAGGATTGAAGTTATCTGTACGTGTAATGATTTTTTCAGACTCATTTTGCAAAGTTTGTATTCCTTGTTTTGTGTGGTCACTGAAGGTTCTATCCATTGTTTCTGGTTGTCATGTCACCAGACAAATTTACCTAAATGTCTTTCCCCTAACCCTCCTAAAAGAAGGAAAAATTGAAAGAGAAGTTGCTGCAACCCAGGGTGTTAGAAACTTGGACATCTGTGTTGTTCCCCAGGCCACTGCCAGACCGAGCAAAATAAACGACCCCAGATTTTGGAGGGCAGGGTCCTTTTGGTGTGTCCTGACACCAGGCAGCCAGCCACTCAAGGGTCAGTCCTGACCCTACCCCTGCAGGTGCGGGCTCTGAGGAGTAGGGGTGGTAACTGGTTTGCATAAAAGCTCTCTTTTAACTCTCCCTCCTGCAGCCACTCCCCTTGGGTTCCAGCAGAACGGTGGATTCTGATGGAGCTACCAGCTTAATGATTTCCGTGGAGGGACTGAACTGGGGAGACTCCGTTCTGCTGTTTCCTGGTGGTGTCTGCTGCCCTTGGATTATTTGGATGTGGCAACTGCAGCCAGTTCCTTTCTGTATTTCCCCACCATTTGCTGAAACATGGTAGTGATGGTGGTTCTTCAAGGAACTGAAAGAAACCACGTTAATGTGGGAAGTCCCTCACAGGATTTCCCTAGCACCCTTCACAAAAATGATGCACAGGTTTAGAGTGGCATTTATTTTGGGGGATATTGACAATACAGTTGGTCAGAATCGTCTTTACTTCTGCAGAACTGATAAATTGGTTTCAGTTCTTGTAGTTTTATAGCTGGACAAATGGAAAGAATTAACAAAATTTTGTAGGTCAGGGTAGTTAAAATCTAGCAAAAATAAGCAGCAGTGATGATTCTTTTTCCTTTATTCTGGTTTAATATAATACTCCTGTCACTTCAACAATGCAGAAAAAGCCAGAAGTACTGTTTTTTAAAAAAATTGTTGTAAGAATTAACAATTCTGAGACTGCTCTTCATTGTGAATACATTGTTTGAAGCATACAGAATATTGCTATTTGACAGAAGAGTATTTAAGTCTGATGACAATTTCACTTTTTATTAGATTAGTTGGGGTTAGTTTCTGTTATCTGGTATATCTTCCTGGCAACCATAACCTAAGCCAGTCAGTCATTTACTTTGCCTCTTTTGATTTTACTTGAATTTAATAATATCTTTTATTTATAGTAATTTTCCTCCTGGAGTGTGAGGTATTTTACAAATACTTTGTTATAAGGAAGGAGTTGGGAAAAGTAGAAATGTTCATGCTTTCATAATCAGAACAGTATTGAACACCAGTTTTCTGATTGCACATCATCACTCAAGTCAGTTAACCCAGACATCCAGGCTCCTTCTATTTTACGGAGTGGAAACATTATTTGGTGAAACTGTCAACATGATAGAGCGTGAAATGATGAGATACTATGTGTAACTTGTTCATTTCTGGTGATGTAGCTCATTTGTAGAGTGCTTGCCTAGCATGTGCAAAGCCCTGGGTTCAGTCTTAGCACTGCACAAATGCAAAGAAGAAACAGCTCTTGTTCATTTTCCCCCCTAGGTAAAGTACCAGTAATACAGTTCAGATACAGTTAGGTTTGAAATGTTTATCTGTCCATGAGAGTAATATATATATTATTTTTTTTGAGTACTGAGAATTGAGCCCAGTGGCTCTTAACCACTGAGCCACATTTCTAGCCCTTTTTATTTTTCTATTTTGATACAGGGTCTTACTAAGTTACTCAGGGCCTCACTAAATTGCTGGGGATGGCTTTGAATTTGGGGTCCTCCTGCCTCAGCCTCCCAAACTGCTGAGATTAACAGTGTGTGCCATCTCACCAGCTGAGAGTATTATATTTTTGGAGAATAGTTTTTGATATTGATAGAAGAGTTGGATTTGTAAATTTCATTGTGCACACTCAGATTGTTAAGTATATCATTATACTAAGTTTGGTCATGGTTGAGAATTTTCCATGTTATTGGTAAGCCATATGTGAAGGGTTTTCTATTGGATATTTGAACTTTTTGAAGGTTAAAATCATATGCCTATTTGTTTTTTTTTTTTTTTTTTTTAGAGAAATAACTTTATTTAGTTTTTCACATGGCCTTAGTTGCTCCATCATTCAGCTGTGTACGTGGTGCTGGGGCTTGAACCCGGGTCCTCGTGCTTGCCAGGCAAGCGCCGAAACCGCTGAGCCACCGCTCCAGCCCCTGCCTATTGGTTTTGATTTGACCATTTTATCAGTGGATTATAATGATTCATATATGTGACTTGTTGCTTAGCTTGTTGTGTACATGATATTTGTATGTACATTCCCATTAGATGGAAGGGATTATATATATGGAGCCTTCTGAGTAAATTTGTAATCCTGTGGTCAGTGATTTCTCATAGAATTGAATTTTCTTAATTGATTAGATGAGAAATTTATGTTTAATATGTTATATATGTGCTTCTATGGCAGAAGTTAAAGGAGAAGGTAAGCTGTTTCTAGTTCTTAAAAACTTCGGAAACTTGCTGGAAGTCTTCCCTATTAGGCTGAAGTGTGTTTTGGGGTGGGGTTCAGGGTTGGCAGAGGATGGTTTGTACACACAAACATGTACATGCACACCACTAGAAAATGAATTTGTACGGTTTCTCTTTCATCTTGAAATCTAAACAAATGGCTTTCAGAAGACCTGTGGTAGATGATAACAGAAGCAAGAGCCCCTCAATAACGATTTAATAGCACTTGATTGGTTGCATATTTTATTTCTCTCAGAGATGCGTTGACTTCTCAGTCTTGGTGATTGAGCCTCCTGCTCTGTTTTGTGTAATTGCGATCATGCTGCAGCACACCAAGGGTGGCTTTGCTTTGTGCTGATTTCTCTTTCTGAGTTAGCTTTTGCAACCCTCCATGATACCTATAGTGATGACTAGTTTTAAGTCTGGACTTGTGGAAGAATCCTTTGTCCTTTTTATGGAACATATTTCAACCCTGATGGAATAGTTAAAACCAGAAGAGGTCACTGTAGAATGCCTAGATCTTGGAATGATTGACCATCAATGTGGAACCTCCAAATACTTTCCCCAGGCACTGAAATTGGAGTGAGATTTTGGGAATTTCAGTTTTTTTGAGGGGTTCATGGGAAAAGGGAGTAAACATTGTAGTTCAGAGAGGGAGGAGGCACAAGGAAATATTTAACCAGTGCCTTCTGTGCCATGCATTGTTTTAAACACCTTCTGTACCACCTCCACACTCCCCCACCCCCACCCCCACCCCCGGGAAACAGGCCATGAGGAGAGTGTTGTGTGCTGTGTTTTGTGGATTGGTAATTTAGGGCGAAAGATCTTGTTCAAAATTTATACCTTATTGAGGAATTAAGATTTTGTACAATTATAAATGCATATGTAGTGACGATGTGATATGCCCTGGATCCTAATCCAGGATCACCCCCACATCACCCACACCCCAGTCTCTTGACTCTTCTATATTTCCCCCATAACAGATACAAATGACTATATATACATATGAATATATATGTATATGATTATCTACTTTCCACAATTAAATGATTGAATAAGTATTATTTGGATTCTTAGGGGAGTAAAGAGTGAGCTACATTATTGTTTCCCCCCTAGGTCCCTCCCTATCATCTCCCTGCTCCCTGTCTAAAACTTTCCCCCCTCTATCTATGGTTCCCCTAGAGTATGTGATGCTTCGACTTTGGTGCGTTGGTGCGTCCAGTACATGAGCTTGACCTTTCACCCAAGCCTGGGTTTTGCTCTAGCCTCCACAAATGAGGTAAAACATTTGACCCTTCAGTCTCTGGGTTTGAAAAATCACATCCTTAAAAAAAATTAGTTTTAAAACAAACAAAATTTAAACATTAGTTGTGATTATGTGTTGCTGGTAACAATTTTAGAATTGTGGAAGTTTAGATTTTCAATGGATGCCATAAATCTGGTTTCTCTCGTCTAGCTGATGAGAAAACTGAGGAGAAAGGGTTTATTGCAGGTGATGCTATTGGCATCATTAGGGAATCTGAGGAGGTCTGGTGTGACCTCTACTTGGATCTTATGGATCCTTGACCGTGTTGCAGAGAAGAATTTAAGGACAACACAGATTTTTTTTGTTTGTTTTGTTTTGTTTTTTTAGCAGAGAGGAAGAGCTTTGTTAGAAAGGGGAAGGTGATTGTAAGCTTTCTAGAGGAGGATATGAATGTGTAAGCAGTCTGGAGCGAGATAAGCTGCTGAACTTAAGGCTAGGTTTTTGTTAGGGTACATAATTTGTTGGAATATATATAACACAAGGGTGCTGGACTTCCCTTGGGACTGGGAAATATTGAGCAAGATCCTATTTCCTCATTAGGAAGTTATAATGAAAATATACCTGACTAAAAAAATTAAGGCCTGATTCTCTTAGAGCCATCTGTGAAATATTCACAAATTCGCCAGTGTACAATGTTTTCCATGTCTTGATATGTTGTAGTACATATGGTGTTGTAGCATAGTTTTCATACTTCTCGTATTTCTGTGTTTTCATTTTTTAAAGAGAAAGAGAAGGGGCTGGAGCAGAGGCTCGGTGGTTATGGCGCTTGCCCAGCATGCACGAGTACGCAAGTTCAAACCCCAGCACCATGTACACAGCTAAGTGCCTGAGCAATGAAAGCCATGTGAAAAACTCCATAAAAATTGATTCTCTCCCTCTCTCACTGTCCCTCGCTCTTAAAAAAAAAAGAGAGAGAGAGAGAAAGAAAAGAGGGAGAGAGTGAGAAAGAATCAGTTTTATTTTTTCATCTGATCTTTGTTTCTCTGACATTTAGTTGTGTATGTAGTGCTGGAGTTTGAACCCAGGTCTTGTGCATGCCAGGTAAGTGCTCTAACCACTGAGCAACCACTCCAGCCCCTTATTTCTGTGTTTTTAAAAATTTTATCATAAAATGAATTTCTACTGATGAGCAGTCAGTAGAAAATCACCCACTATGCACTCCCTAATTGGATTATGGTTTTGATATTTTTTGTTTATCAAATCTTTTAAATTTTGCACAGAAGCATAGTGATATGTGTGTGTGTATATATATATACATATATATGTACATACATGCATATGAGAAAGAAAATAACATTTTGAAACGCAAGTTGCTGAAGCCACTATTACTGAAAAAGAGAGATGTAGTCTTATCCATTCTGTTTTACTGAAAAAGAATATGGTAGTTGTGATCCACTAATTACATTTCAACAGCCACTCATGCATGCTGCAGTTTGAAAATCATATGCAAACTACAGGGCCAGGTTGAAAGTGGATGTTCAGTTACTGAGTTTCACATTTCTTGAGGCCTACTGCTTTGATACTACTTTTATGATGCCTCCGATTTATGGTACAATAGGATATAATTTGGTCATAAATATTTTTGTTGGCTTTGACAAAGTTTCAGGGTAAACATGTTTTTTATAACAGATACAAGGGTTAGCCCTTCTCTTTAATTTTTATTTTTCTTATTTAAAAGATAGAAACTTCTCACATTATCTTTTGTACTTGGGATTCATTTTTTTATCACCTGCATTTGCTTCTTGTGGTGTTTATGCCTTCACATCCTCATATTGACTGCTTCCTGTGCTCCAGAACAGTTCTTGGCTTACCAAGGTTACTTTCCTTTCTCACCTCTGCAAAGATTTCCTGCCTGATTTGGCAGTTCTTTTTTGTGTCTGACCTGATCTGACCCTTTTCAATATTCAATAAGGAATGACAAATGCTGGCTTCTAAAATAAGATTTGAAACATGAAACTGGGAAAAATATATTGGATATTTTGTATTGGTATTAAAAAACAAGAACTGTATAATAATAGTTTACCATTACTTTAATATGTAACACAAGAGAGGACATATACAGACAAGTGCATTTTCTTGATATGATATATTCATTATATTTTCACCATTTTTGTTTTTTACTAAAATATGTTATCTACTTTCATAAGCAGTAGATACTGAACCCGCTTAACTTCAAAATGATGTGTCCTGGGGCTGGAGTGGTGGCTCAGCAGTTTTGGCGCTTGCCTGGCAAGCACGAGGACCTGGGTTCAAACCCCAGCATCACGTACACAACTAAGTGTCGGAGCAACTAAGGCCATGTGAAAAACTAAATAAAGTTGTTTCTCTCTTTCTCTGTCTCTCTCAATGTCCCTCGTTCTTAAAAAAAAAAAAAAAAAAAAAGATGTGTCCTCATAGATACCTTTTAAAAAAAACACACATTCTAGTTTTAGATGTGGGTGTTTGTAGGCCAGGAAATTTCTAAATTAAGGAAATAAGTTAATTCCAAAATAAGTTGATTATTTTCTTGGAAACATCCCTGGTTATTAGTTTGCTTTGGTATAATTTGTATCTTAAAATGACAGTAAAGGCTGTTCAGTTATGTGTTTTTCTTGGTTGGCTATGTAAAAATTATGTGATCAGAGGATAGCTGCCTCCCATATTACTTCCTCCCCCCCCCCAGTTACAGATGTTATCTTTGGTTTGCCAGCAACACTTAATATGTTGTTATTTTTAAATTTTCAAAATGATAGACCAAAAGTGCTTGCAGCTTCAACTTACAAATTGCAGGTTTTTTCATTTGGTGATTTCTTGGTGTGGAAAGAAGGCAAGACTTCATGTTTTCAATAATTCATACACTAGGTAAAGTAAGGTACACATAGCACTTGGTCTCTGGCCTACAGTTCTTGCTGTTGGTTCACTGTATCTAAGACCTGTGATACTGTATCCCAGTCTTCATTCAGGAATTGTTGATGTTTTACCTTTAATAGACTATCCAACATTTTAAAAATATTTTAATGAGGTGGGATGAGTTGATGGTTTCACATGTTGATGGAAACATGGGGAAGGGAAGGAAAGGCACTACAGACGTGAAGGTTTTATGTCTGAGGAAACCAAGATTCAGAGAGAGAAGCCTCTGGAATTTTGCTTGTAGGAATTTTTTGTGGATGGATTGAATTTATCTTTTGGAGAGAATTTGTAATTTTGTTATTTGTGGAGTAAAAGAGGGCACTGCTAATGTAGGATGTCTTTGAATTAAATTTTTTAAACTTTAATTGCATAGACTGCAAATTTGTGTCACAAACTGTCATGAGGGCTAACTTGGCGTTACAAATTTTTGGAAGAGACTACCCTCCCCAACTCTACTCCCCAGCACCTTGGACAAGAAGTCTGGCAAGTGTCCTTGTTTCCTATGGCACAGAAATATTTCTTGTTCCCTCTTAAGCAGAAGGTATATAATCCTTTCCTAGTCCCAGCCCATGCTGGGATTTCCTGTTGTGATCCAGGTCTTGGGTGGGCCTCATGTTTTAGCACCTGTTTCCTGTATTTCATTCCATTCAGCTGTTAAAAGAGACACTAGAAGTAACTGGGGTTAGAAAATATTCTCAGTGTGAAATTTGTCTTTGCTGATTGCTGTTTTCTCTTGGTTAACCGTCATTTTGTTTTTGGGTTTCTATGGATTCCTTCTTTTACTGGCTTCATTTTTTTTTTTTAAATTTCATTGTTTTTGAGGTTTTTTTTTTACTTTTTTTTTTTTTTTTGGTTAGGAGGGTCATGAGTATGTAATCTTTCTTTATGATAAATTCTATAATACTAATAGGTACTAAGTCTAGAATAATGTTCTGCCTCAGTACAAAAATAGGAACAGAACATTCAGGAAAAAAATGTCTTCTGTGTCATGTTTTCAGACAAAACTGTGGAATCCTGCTAGAGCAGCGGTTCTTCATACCACTGTTCTTTACCTGTATCCCAGTTAAGAATGACTGATTTCATAAGCCATTGTTAGTCTTGGTAGGGACTTATTTTTAAGTGTGGAGATGGAAGTTGTTTGAGCCATTTCTGTTGAATGTTTATTTCTTCTAGGCTCATTTTGAATTGTGGGGTGCTTGATTGTTATTATTTGACATGATGAGAGTTGTCAGCCTTTAATGAAGTCCTTGGAATTTCTATGTTTGCAAAACACTTCTAAGATGCTAAAAATTATACAACAGAATTTTGGTTTGGCAGTTGGGTTTCCATCAGTTATATCTAATTTTAGTGTCAAAAACATTTTTTAAAAACCACTCATTGGAAACTGAATTGCTTAGCATAATCACTGTTTCAGTTAGTGTTAAACTAGAGATAGTAGTTGTTGCGATCATTTTGGCAGAGGAAATCTTGAATCCATGCCATGAGAATGCGTCTTTTGTCATTCTAGATCAGAGAGGGCCCTGGACTTGGGGGAGTCCTAACAGACCAGGTCTGATCTCTGGTTAATTGCCACAGAAATCAAATAAAAAATTAGAAGTACATTCAGTATAACCATACTGGGAAGACAAGGGTAGACCAAGCAGCCTCAGCTCTGTCTTTGGGGATGGTGATACTGACAGGAGCTTCAGGTTTAAATAAGAGAAAGAATGAAAGTGACTCCCAGAAGTATGCATTATATAGTTAAGCATAAGCTATGGTCTGGCTTATCGTTTTCTCAGGTCTGGTTCTTTGAAGGCCTGATAGATTCTGGCAAGTGGCTCTAGAGAATTCGTTGCCATTTGAGGGCACAAAATGGTTCCCACTAAGAGATTTGAAATGCATAGAGGGTTGTTGCCATCATTGGGTGATCTGCATGGAATCTTGAAATTGTCTTAGTTATACTTATCTTGATGGCTTCAGTCTTGAAGAGGTATAGGAAAGGTTTGGTGAATTTAGGATTTT
>PVKS010043836.1:0-14630 GCA_004027875.1 Aplodontia rufa
TTACTTTCTGTGCTTTCTATAATAAAACTTGTCTACTATGCTTGCCTCAGTGTCCCTCGATTTCATTCTTCGACTCCAAGAGGACACGAACCCGACATCCACATCACTGGCATCAAAGCCGTGTGAAAAACTCAATAAAAATTGAAACTCTCTCTCTCTCTCTCACTCACTGTCCTTCTCTCTTTAAAAAAAAAAAAAGATTCTATCTCTCCCTCTCTCACTGTCCTTCTCTCTTTAAAAAATAAAATTGATTCTCTCTCTCTCTCTCTGTCCTTCTCACACTTTAAAAAAATAAATAAAACAAACAAACAAAAAAAAAAAAAAAAAAAAAAAAAAAAAAAAAAAAAAAAAAAAAAAAAAAAAAAAAAAAAAAAAAAAAGAAAAGACACAAACTGACCCACTGGATCAAAAAACAAAATCCAACAATATGTTGCCTGCAAGAGACATATTTGACACTCAAAAATAGACACAGGCTGAAAGTGAAAGGATGGCAAAACGTCTACCAGGCCTGTGGCCCAAAAAAGCAAGCTGGTGTAGTGATTCTAATTTTTGACAAAATTAATTTCCAACTAAAACTAGTCAGAAAGGACAAAGAGGGACACTTTATCATACTAAAAGGGACAGTTCACCAAGAAGATATAATGATAGTCAACATTTATGCCCCCAATTAAACCCCCCCAAATATATGGAAAAAACACTTAAGGACATTAATCCCCTCATTGATCAATACAATAATCCTGGGGGACTTCAACACACCACTATCAACTCTAGACAGATCATCAAAACAAAAAATCAATAAAGATGTCTCCAATCTGAACTACTCTATTAAGCAATTGGGCTTAACAGACATTTACAGAATATTCCATCCTAAGACAGCTGAATTTACCTTCTTCTCAGCGGCTCATGGATCCTTCTCTAAAATAGACCTCATCCGAGTTCACCAGGATCATCTTAACAAATATAAAAAAGTGGATATAATCCCATGTATTCTGTCAGATCATAATGCTATGATCTTAGTAATCAATCACAAGAGAAACAACAGAAACTACTCAAATACTTGGAATTTGAATTACCCTCCTCTTAAACGAAGGATGGGTAAAAGAGGAAATGAGAGCAGAAATTAAGAAGTTCTTGGAATTGAATGAGAATGAGGAAACAACATACCAAAACCTCTGGGACAGTATGAAGGCATTCTTAAGAGGTAAATTTATAGCACTGAGTGCATACATCAAAAATCTAGAAAGAGACCAGATTAATAGCCATATGCTTCAACTCAAACAACTACAAAAGGAGGAATAGTACAACCCCAAAGCTAACAGAAGACAGGAAATTACCAAAATCAGAGCTGAAATCAACAAAATTGAGAACAAAAAACTATACAAACTATTAACAAAACTAAGAGTTGGTTCTTTGGAAAAATAAAATCGACAGACCCCTTGCCAACCTCACTAAAAGGAAGAATGAAATGAAGTAAATCAATAAAATCAAAGACAAAAATGGGGATATCACCACAGGCTCATCCAAGATCCAGAAGATTATCAGTACCTATTTTGAAAATTTATAGTCTGCCAAGTTTGATAACCTGGAGGACATGGACAGATTCTTGGACACACGCGACATCCCCTCTTTAACACACTGAAAATCTAAACCAACCTATCACAGATAGCGAAATTGCAGCAGCAATCAAAGCACTCCCAAAAAAGAAAAGCCAGGGTCCTGATGGATATATGGCAGAATTCTACCAAGCCTTCACAGAAGAACTAACACCGATCCTCTACAAGCTCTTCCAGGAAATTGATAAGGGTGGGAACACTCCCAAACACTTTTTATGAAGCAAATATTACACTGATTCCAAAACCCAACAAAGACATATTAAGAAAAGAAAACCACAGACCAATTTCCCTGATGAACACTGATGCAAAAATCCTTAATAAATTTTTTGCTAATCGGATACAAAAGCACATTAAAAAGATAATACATTATGATCAAGTGGGCTTCATTCCAGGAAAACAAGGCTGGTTCAACATACACAAATCAATAACTGTAATTCACCACATAAACAGAATTAAAAAACAAAAATCATATAATCATCTCAATTGACGCAGAGAAGGCATTTGATAAAATTCAACACCATTTTATGCTCAAAACTCTGGAAAAGATAGGGATCAAGGGAAGATACTTCAACTATGTCAAATCCATTTATGACAGACCCATAGCCAACATTATCCTCAATGGAGAAAAACTGAAAGCATTTCCACTGAATTCAGGTACAAGATAAGGCTGTTCGCTTTCTCCACTCTTGTTCAATATAGTCTTGAAACCCTTACCAGAGCTATCAGGCAAGACAAGGAAATCAAAGGTATTCGTATAGGAAAAGAGGAAGTTAAGTTATCTCTATTCACTGATGACATGATTCTATACCTAGAAGACCCAATAACATCGGCCAGAAAACTACTAGAGCTTATAGGCGATTTTAGCAAAGTAGCTGACTACAAAATCAACTCCAGTAAGTCACTAGCTGTCCTCTACTCCAGCAACAAATCTGCCGAAGAAGAAATCAGGAAATCTCTCCCATTCACCATCTCCTCGAAAAAAATGAAATACTTGGGCATTAACCTTGCAAAGGATGTTAAGGACCTCTACAAAGAAAACTCTCAAACACTAAAAAAAGAAATTACAGAAGACCTGACTAGATGGGAAAACATTCCATGCTCATGGTTAGGCAGAATCAATATAATAAAAATGGCCATTCTACCCAAAGCCCTATACAGATTTAATGCAATCCCCATCAAGAAACCAATGGCATTCTTCACAGATATAGAAAAAGCAATTCTCAAGTTCATATGGAATAACAGGAGACCCAGACTAGCCAAAACATTACTCTACAGGAAGGAAGAAGTAGGGGTATCTCACACCCTAACCTAAAATTATATTACACAGCTGTAGTAGCATAAACAGCATGGTATTGGTATCAAAACAGACCCGAAGATCAGTGGAACAGAACAGAAGATCCTGAGACAAACCCCCATATCTTTAACTACTTAAAAAGAAGTAGGGTCAACACTACAGGACATAGGAGTCGGCAGCTACTTCCTTAACAAAACTCCCATGGCTCAAGCAGTAAAGTCAAGAATAAATGAATGGGATGCAATTAAACTAAAAAGTTTTTGCACAGCTAAAGATCTAGTCAAGAGCATCATGAGAGAACCTACGGAATGGGAGAAAACCTTTGCCTGCTACACCTCGGACAAAGGGCTAATATCCAGAATATACAAGAAACTAAAGCCCATAAATATATTAGAAAATGCTCTACATCATTAGCTATAAGGGAAATGCAAATCAAAACTTCAATGAGATACCACTGCACTCCTGTCAGTGGCAAAAATGAAAAATTCTAACAACAGATGCTGGAGGGGCTGTGGGAAAAGAGGAACACTGTCAAACTGCTGGTGGGACTACAAACTGGTTCAGCCACTATGGAAAGCACTGTGGAGAATCCTCAAAAAATTAAGGATGGAACCACCTTATGACCCAGCTATCCCACTCCTGGGTATTTTCCCAAAAGAGTTAGAATCAGGCATATTATAGTGATGTGGCTTCATCAATGTTTATAGCAGCTCAATTTACTATAGCTAGATTATGGAACCAACCCAGATGTCCCTCACTGAACGAGTGGATATAAAACTTTGGTACATATATACAATGGAATACTACTCAGTCATTAGAGAAGACGAAATTATGGCTTTTGAAATCAAATGGATGGAGATGGAAAGAATTATGCTAAGTGAAGTATCCCAATCTCAGAGACTCAAGGGCCGAATGGTTTCTCTCATCTGTGGAAGCTAGAATACATTGGGAAGCAGTGTGTTAGATGGCTAAGCTAACAATAACTTCAAATTGTATGATTCTCAATGCAATAGGGAGGTGACTCCCTAGGATACTTGGAGGCGTAGGGAAGGGGACAGGGTGGAGGGAGGAGGGCTTAGGAAGAACACCTAGGAGACTGGAGGGTGGGAATTTGGGGGAATCATCTTAGAAGGAGATCTCTGACCTCCACGAGATATCCATTTAACTCAGGGGTTCTTCTGGGGGAAACAGCAACATGGGGAACCCAAGCTGGACATCCATGATATGGCATTAGCCCTGGATAACTAAGTATATATACATTGCTTCTTGAATGTTTGATAATGTTTCCTCCTCAATTGTAATTCTATATCCATCTAATTAAAAAAAGGGCAATAAAGACACAATAAATTAATAAAAAAATAAAACCACTAGTATTCACCCTCCTTTATAAATTGTGAGAACTAATGAACATCATTAAACTTTCCAAGACCTTCCTTTTTCCTAGCTGTAAAATGTGAAAAATATTTCTTTTGAAGGGCAGCCATAAATAGAGGTAAGTATGTAAATTTCTGGGCATACAGCTAGTGTTTAGTAACAGCTGGCCATCTTTCCTAAGTAATCAATTTTTTCCCCCCAAAGACACACTTCTTCCCTGCCATCCTGGCCTCCTCAGTAGTCTAAACCATCCTTCAACCTGAGTGCATGTTTCTAATTCAGACCTTCAACCTCTTGGGTATGGCATGTACTTGTAGGATTAAAGATAGACAAATCTGATTGTCACTTCTCTGCCTAAGGATCACTACAGCTTCTTATTACTCTTACGACAAAGCTCTAAATCTTTTTTTTTTTCTTTTTGACAGTGAGAGAGAGAGAGAGAGAAGCAATTTTTATTTAGTTTTTCATGTAACTTTCATTCCTCGGACGATTGGTTGTGTATGTGGTGCTGGGGTTTGAACCCGTGTAGTCGCACATGCCATGCAAGCGCTGTAACCGCTGAGCCACCACTCCAGCCCCAAAGCTCTAAATCTTTAAGACCACAAGATCCTGCCCGACCTAACTTCCCCAGTTTCCTACCTCAACCTTCATTTAGCTCCTCAAAAAAGATGAGCTCTTGTTCACCTACAGTTTACTTTTCTTCTTCTCCTGGAAGGCTAAGTCATATTCTCCTTTTAAATTTTGCCTTATCTGTCAATCCTTAGGAAAGCCTTCTCTGACCTATTGCACTAGGTGCTTCAGTCTCAGAACATAGCAAGAATAAGACAAAAAGTGGTGCTCAGCATTCAGTCAATATTGACAGCTAACTAAAAGATGAATAGATAAGGTGGGGCCCACCCAACCTCTGCCATGAGAATAAGCTCTCTCTACACACCTGTCTGCACTGGACTCTGGCAGGTTCACTTTGTGCAGAAATTGCCAACTTGGATACTTTTCGCATGACGTCATCAATTTCTGGGACCAATAATTTTCTTGATAAAATAGCCTAAAATATAAAAGGAAAAGACATTCATTTCAAATATTTAACTGCAGAAGGACATGAGTAGGTTTGATGTTAAAGTAGTCATGGCCACTTTTCAAACAATCAAAGTAACTCTGAAAGAAAAAGAACATGCACTTGGTAGGGTTCCCGTATTTGTTCAGAATCCCTGTGAATGTTAATATAAACTATATTCAAACATTTTCATAGGTAGATATGTTAGCTTGTAACTGACCCATTAAGATCATACTACTCTTTATAAATTACTTAATTTCAAAAGAATATGCTTCACATTGTTCTAATTATTTGATCTAAGGCTTATAACTGTAAAGCCAACATTCTGGTGACAGCATACCTTCAGAAGACCAAATGCAGTGGCTTGTCTTGAAGTATCATAAATGTCCTCTTCAGCATAGGCCAGCAGAACTTGAAGCTGTTTTTCAGTTATCTGGTAAGACTTGACTTTCTTGACAAGTATGGTCACACACTGCAAGCAACAACAAAGGGGTGAACAGCCAGCACAACCGTGCTAGGAACCAGTGAAACGATAAGGAACTGACACAACAGCAACACTTTTTCACACACGATACCATCCCTCAAGCACTAGCAAACAGAAAAATCTGATCAAAGCCACAAAGGGCAATGGGGAGCACTAACTCTGATGTTACTTCTGTTCCCAGCTCTTTCTATAGGTGCAACAGATGAACCTCACCTTGAAACAGTTTACCACCAGGTGGAAGTTCTGGCCCCTGCCAGCTCCAAGTTTTGCATAGTTCTTCAGTAAAAGGAAAAGGTGTTTTGTCAGCTGTCCTGCTTTTCTTTCTATGGAAGGCAGAGGAAACCTTAAGACCCAGATCAAACACTGTAAAGCACCTGTGATCACCTGAGAAACAAAACAATAAACAGTCAACTTATGAAATGACCAAATTCATCAATCCAGCACCAGACACTGTCTAGACTCTCTAAGTAGCTGAGTTGTATAACTAAGACGCTGTGCCTAGCTCACTTTGGAAGAACCACGCTCAAAATGTTAAGAATACATTTCCTATTCCTTGTTGTGGAAGAACTTACTGCTAATCTACAGCAGGGGAAGGCAGATCAAAAGTAAAAACAAAAAGTGCTCACCATAGTCTTAAGAATATGGATGGGCTAGCCAACTTTAGGATGTTTTTTTAAATACATTTTAAATGATTCCTCTATTTTCCAGAATGGTACTTCAACGTAACTCACCCAGGGCCTTGCACACCCTAGGTAAGTGCTCTACCACTAAGCCACATTCCCAGGCTCTACTGGTTATTTATAAATACAAAGATAAAGAAGGACACCATCTCTGTGTTTAAGGAGAAGACAGCTAGCTCAGAAATTAAGCATAGGGATAATTATCAGTTATTTAATATGCTATGCACAAGGATATGGAAAAAGTGGGCTCGGACCATGTGCTCTGACCAGGTCAAATCTTAGAGATCCCCAGGACCAGTACTTCAGCTCTACTTAATATAATCCTACTCCTCTGACTGCTCTGTACTGGATTAGACGAAGACACCAAAGAAAGAGCTGGGAGTTTAAAAGTTCTGGGTGTTAAATCCCAGCTCTACAACTGATTACCTGTGTGACTCTAGAGATGTTATTAACCTCTCAGCACCTTCATCTTGCAGCAGGTAATATGAGGAATAAGGAGATATGTAGGTTCTGGAGTTCAACAGACCCAGGTTCCAAATTCTAAAACTGTAACTAGACCTTGCCTTACTAGTTTTCTCACTTATAAAACAGAAACCTTGGGACTGGGGATGTGGCTCAGTGTTAGAGCATTTGTCCAGCACACACAGGGTCCTGGGTTTGATCCCCACCATGGCAAAACAAACAAAATCTGATAAATGTTAAGAACATCTACCTGTGGGGTTGTAAGGATCAGAGGATGACTTTATTTAGGACAGTGAAAGTGGTAATGATGACAACAGTCACTTCCCTGGGGACAACACTAATCACCCTCATAAAGTTGTGAGGATCAAATGAGATGATCAATGTACCTAGAAGCACTTTTAAAGGTAGCAAGAGCTATCCAAACAAATGGGACTTATTAATTTAGGAAACAGTGGTGGTTCATAGTGTCATTGATCCCTTTAAAAATTCTACCATCTCACAAAGTGGAAGTCCTGAAATAAGTTCCAAGAATTCTGCAAGAATCCTGAGAGGGAACAGATGCACCAACATGGACTTTAAACCAATGCTCACCTTCACATCCATGGAATCCAGGCAGTCTATCAGGAGACACACAAAAGGATCCAACATTTCCAAGATGTGATCACTTGAGGACTTGATCTTGGAAGTTTTCAGACTCAGATGCAACAGCTAAAAGGTGTGAGAAAGATATTCCACATTAGCTGCTTTGAAGACTGAATGAGTGATGTCAAGTGTAAAATAAGAGACACACATGAAATGTGTTGATGCTTCTATCTGAAATGACAAATATCTTTAAGAAATGAGAAATGGCCTTGGAGAGTCTCAGGAAGTCAAGAGTTGCACCTGAGTTGCTAAGTCTATTTAACAAATGGTCACTCACCATCTGCTGTGGTTCCAAGAACTGGCTCAGTTTGCTGCAGATGGGTAGAAGAGTGGGTGGTACAGTTTTGGGGCAGGAACAGAGTATGGGGACTTACTGGAATGGAAGGGAAGCCAGCAAGGCTAGAGCGCACGCTGGAATGGTATAGGACGAGGCTAGTACTCTGCAACTCAAATGAAGGACTGGGCTCTCTCCTACAAAAATAGGAGCCAAAGGACCTAAAATAATCAGACTGTATTTTTAAAAGCTTACCATCTTTAAAGGGGCAACGCAACAGTGAGAAACCCTAAGAAGTACTAGAAATTCAGCAAAAGATTAAATAATACAGACTTCATAAAGGCAGTGAGTCTCACTTTAAGACTAATTCTTACCCGAAGCCCAGACTCAATAAGTATGTGCATGTTGGTTTTCCTGCTCACGACAGCTTTTGGTCCACCTCTGACTGGAGTTGGGGGGAGCAGCAGGCAGCTCTGGGGTGGCAGGCGTGGATCAGGTGCAGGGGTTGCTGGATTCCTTTGTCACAATGGAATGTAAAGGGGGACAGTGTCAGCTGCATTCCAGGAAGATGCTGTGGCCCTCCCTTGAGATGAGAGCCACACACACAACAACGTGCTCTGGTTTCCACCCCTCCCTTAACATCCTGTTGATTATGGTTACTAGGACAATACCTAGAAAAGGATTAGATCAATGAACACATCTAAATGAAGAAGACCAGCAACAGGACGTTCCTTTTGATATCTGAAAATAAATAGCAAGGCACCTTTCCCAGAACACAGAAGCAAAATCCAAAGGAGACTTACTAATGTATAAGGCATTTTCACATCTTTTAAGGTCTAAATCTGCATAATCAGAGTAAGAGGTGTATACTTAAAATCTATCCTTTCAGGCAGGAGTGGTGGCTCGGCGGTTACGGCGCTTGACCGACATGCGCAGGTACACAGGTTCAAACTCCAGCACCCACGTACACAACTAAGAGCAACCAAGGCCATGTGAAACACTCAATAAAAACTGATTCTCTCTCTCACTGTCCTCTCTTTAAAAAAAAATCTATCCTTTCATTCAATAAATATTTAAAACAAAAATGGCATCAGAAAAACATCATTTCTGTCATAGATACCGCAATCAAAGAAAATCTTAAGTTGAAAGGTATCACTTGGAAGGATTTCAACACCACAAAGTAGTATCTATAGTTCTGATAACATGATTTTTTTTATTTTTCATTAGAACAAATAAAAGCTTACTTTTCTTTCTCTGTTAATAAGGGCAGGTTTTCACTGACCAAACCATAACTCAGCAACAGAACAGATTCCGCTGTCATCTCCTGATTCACAATTAATCCTGCTATGATTCGGCGTAAGGTTTCATGAACTTTCCGGGCCAATTTCAAACTTGTGGTATTTTGTAGGATCTAAAGGCAAACACAAATGTCATTTTTTTGATTGAAAACATCCATGGTAAAATTTTGAACAGATATATAAAGTAAATCACCCACAACCTCAACCTTAACCACTGCTGTTTATGTGCCTCTCTCTGGATTCCTTCCACTCCCTTCCCACTCCCCCCTTCCCTGTTGGTGAGGCATCAGGGGCATACTGATAGAGAAATGTCGAGACTTCAACAGTGTCAACCTCCCAAGTACATCAAAGGGGGTAATTTACACACTTGTGTATCCCCCCACCAAAATATGGATAGTCTCTATTCAAAGACAACCATAGAAAAAAGTGCTGCATCGGCCAGGATTCAGGGTTTGAATTAATTAGTGGGTCAAATCAGAGGAACTTAATGCAAACACAGGATCATCAACCCCACCAAAACACTCAGCACTACCTAGCAGAGGATTCTTTCGTCCTAAATACATATTGAAATACATTCTCAGACCAGGCTCAGATGAAAATACGTGCATTCTAGGAACAATTATGGAATTCACCTAGCACCAAAATACCTGGAGTTAAGAGTAATTCATATCACTAGTTATTGTTCTTTGCTCTAGTTTTAGTACATAAAACTGGAATAAAATAAATTAATAACATTATTGAATGTACACCCCTGTAAGAGGCACAGAAAAAAACAACAGAACAGTGGGTAAATTATAGTCCCTGATCTTTAGGGGGTAAAATGAAACAGCAGAAAGAATATGCGCTTGGATCACAAAGACCTGAACCTAAATCCTGACTTTTCTCCTTACCTATGTTTCTTTTTGCTTTTCTGAGCCTAAATTTTTTTTTTTATCTGTAAAATGGAAACAACATTGATCTCACTGGATGGTTATGAAAATAAGAAGGGATAATGCAGCAGCACTCAGAACACAATGTGTGCTGAGTGAACTCCAGTTCTCCTCCTCTTGGGCACAGCAGTTTGATTGTAAAGTCTGTGTTCTCAGCTGCGGCCGTGGCCCAGCTAGACAATCCACCCGCACTCCAACTCTCCTTGCCTTCCGTCTGCATCTCACGGTCTGCACTGGGGACTGAGTCTTAAGATTAGAGCACCCAACTATAGGCTGCTACCTAGTGACTAGAGGGTATTTGCTGTGTCTTTGGCACTAAAGGAAATCCTGGGTGGTCAAGTACAGTGTTTGACCTGCAAGGCTCCTTTCAAGAACTCATACTGTAATTTTGGGACCACCTGAACTGCACTACATTCCAGTTCTTACCTCTTTCAATGGAAGGATAAGTTTTGTAACCTGGTCTTTTCCTACAAACTTGCCCAGGATTTCATAAGAATCATAACTCTTGCTTCTTCGTGCCTCCATGACTTTGGAGAGGATCTGCTTTACTTCCTTCTCTTCAGCAACAGAACCAAACAATTCATGGTTAAAAATCTTTGAAAGAAATAGAACAAAACAGTGAGTATGCGCACTGAGCAAGGTATACCAACACAAGCAATCTCTGTAAAAACATGGGTATGTCCAAATCAAAGGAAAGCAAGAAGATCTGGACTGAAATGAGATGGTTGGAATTTCTATTAGATTTCACTTGTTTTCAATGTGTTTTAGGGACCAAACATCAAAAAACAAAACATGCAGAAATACTTTTAGGTTGATACTACCGGGAAGCAGAAGAAAAATATTTCACAGATATAAATATATAAATGCATAACTATAGAGCAAATATGTCTTTTTTGATATTACTAAAGAATGGCTTCTTAATGTCCCTTCAAGAAATTCTATTTGCAATTTAATTATGGAAATTAATGGAAATATTTAAATTAAGAGTCAAAATCAGTGCCCATATTTTTTTTTGAAATAAATGAATAAAAGGTTGTGTGGCAAATTTATTTTCTTCCTAATCTACCTCCCATATTATCACATTATCCAATTTTTTCTGAATATATTTATTTTTTATTGGCACATAATTAATTATACACCATAGTGAGATTTGTTGTTTCCTATTTGTACATGCACATACATGCAATTTATAAAGTTATTATTATTAATTTTTTCATTGTTACAAATGAAGCTCTGGTTGAATATACTTTCCTTTTTCTTTTCAGGGCTGAGGACTGAACTCGGGGCCTTGCGTGTGCTAGGCAAGTGCTCTGCCACTGAGCTAAATCCCCAAGCCCTGAACGTACTTTCTATTAATCCCAGACTACATCTCTGATTATTTCCTCAAAATGAACTCTTGGGAAGTATCTTAAAATATTTTTGCTCATTTCAAAACCTGTTGACAGTTTCCAGACAGACTGCATCAATATGAAACACTGGCAATGACAGAGTTTCCACTTCACTAAGTCCTCACTTTTTAAACTTCTGCTAATCTAAAAATTGAAAAGATCCCTACATCCTTTCCTTCTTCATGGAACCCAGGACCTTGCACATGCTAATCATCCACTTTACCACTGCGAGTATAGGCTATTATTGTTTCTTATTTTGTGAGTTCATTTTCTGTGTTTTTTCCCCCCACTTAAAAACAAACTGGGATTCTATTCCATAAGTCTTACCTCAATCATTATATCTAAACAAGAGTCCAAATCCCCAACTTGCAACCTGTTGGTAAGGCCTTGCAGCAACATGTAAACAGTGAAGGTGAGCACATGAACCTGAAACAAGACGCCCAGTGAGAACAAGAGTGGTTCCGAACCCCAGGAAGAACCTAAGATCTGAGGAGTACTGTAAGACAGCACTCGCGGTTTATGTTTTTGACAAATACCACCATTAAAAATCCTTTAACCAAATGATCATTCTGTACAAAAGATGCTTAGAAGCTCATTACCATGCTTACGATCTATAACTGTGACTAAATCAGGTCAGTGATTTATAAAGGCATAAAAATTTTTAACTTTGGGCTGGAGCAGTAGCTCAGTGACTATGGTGCTTGCCTGGCATGTGTGAGGGCATGGGTCTGAACGCCCAGAACCACGTACACACAATGAAGTGTTGGAGAAACGAAAACCACATAAAAAACTAAATAAAAATTGATTCTCTCTCTCTCTTTCCCCATAGTCCCCATCTATTTAAAAAAAAAAAACAACTTTTAAAACCCAACCTATAAATTAAGGAGCTTGTTAGTGCTGAATGCAATCAGAGCTCAAGGAAGTAAACAATTTAAATTTTTGCTCTCAAAAGAAACCAAGCAAACATTTAGTGGGAGCTTACTATGAAAAAAGCACTGTATTAATATTTTACATGCATTAAATCATTTAAGCATCATCCTATGTATAGTGTAGGTGCTAAATTATCAGCATTTATCAGATAGGGAAGCTGAGGCAAGTAATTTGTCCAAGGTTACACAGGCAGGAAGAAGTGCAGTCAGGATTTGAAACTACAGGGGCTTTTTTTTTATGTGGAGGGATGAAGAAGGACACCCGAAGAATATCATTTTGGCATTGTCTACATGATTAATACTAAAACACCAAACAAACTCAGCATTCTTTCAACCATATTTTTGTTATTTTAACAAATAACGGGACAGATCTGGAGAACAGGTGAAGAAAAAAGGGCAACTCATGGAAATACCCACTGCTTAAGAAATGTGTGAATGAATCCTAAAGGACAGAAAGGTATTGAATGCATTCATGTAAGCCAGTGTCTGATCCAGCATCTCACACACTCTGCTATGAAGTAAGTGCTGGTTAAATAACAGAATGCAGATGAACCCAAACAGGGGCTCTGGTCCAAGGAAGACGGAAAAAGCACATTCTGCTCTCTCTCTCAACTGGATATAGCTATAAAGCCTGGATAGGACCCATGGAGCTGCTATGAGGGGATAACACTGGAACCCAAGTACCACTGAAGGGTCAGTGAGTTTGCTAGCACTTCCCAGCTGACAACAGAGCTAAAAACTCAAATTTGGACAAGCTCAGCAAACCCCAAACCAGGTAAACTCCAAGCAAATAATTATACTCATGTACATCAATCAGGTCCAAACTGCTGAAAAACAGACTAACAAGCAAGCAAACAAAATGTCTTAAAACAGCTAAAAGAGCTGGGAGTATAGTGCAGAATTCTGGGTTCAATCCCCAGCACTGCCCCCCAACTGCCAAAAAATTGTATGAAAGCAGAGAAAAATAATGAATTACTCAGATGAGACCAACAAGTTGGATGACTCATTAGAAAAGTCAGAAGTGATCAATAGTTTCCAAGCATCATAAAGAAACTTGGAAATGCAGAAATAAAAGAAGAGTAAGTGAAATGGTAAAAAGAATAATAGACTACTTTTGTCTTCTTGTCTTTAAAATATGTTTGACAATTAAAACCAAAAGTTCTAACATTGGCTGAATAAGTTTTCAATACAGAGATATAAATATAAATAACAAAGAAGGGCGGGCAAAGGGATTCATATTACAGTAATGTTTTTACATTCCATTTGAAGTAGTAAAACAATGCTTCTCAGCACACTGTTAAAAGTGAAGCATATATATGGTAATCCGTATAGCAACCACTAAAATGCCATACTGATTATGGTCAAAATGAACAAGGCTATTTTAGGGTTATAACCTATGAAACAGGTTGATCTTGTCCATCAATAAATTAGAACATACCAGGTAAAGCTAACTACAAGTGTTAGCAGGATACTTGAAAAGAACAAGCTGCCCTCAATTGTATCTCTATTTCCATCAAATTAAAAAAAAATTAAAAAAAAAAAAAAAAAAGAGCAAGCTGCAGTGTTTTCCAAACTTTAAATCACCCAGGGATCTTACTAAAAGTTTCTTAGTTTCCGTAGGTCAGATATAGGGTCCTAATTTCTTCCAGATGTTGCCTGTCCAGTGTCTGTCTATGCTAGGGGCTAGAGAGCTATGTGACTACTCAGTTTTATATTCTTTTTTTTTTTTTTTTAAAGAGAGAGGGACAGTGAGCGAGATAGAGAAAGAGAGAAACAACTTTATTTAGTTTTTCACATGGCCTTAGTTGCTCCAACGCTTAGTTGTGTACGTGGTGCTGGGGTTTGAATCTGGGTTCTCATGCTTGCCAGGCAAGCACCGAAAAACTGACGCACCGCTCCAGCCCCTCAGTTTTATTTTTTTATTTTTTTATTTTTTGGGGGGATTAGCTCAGTTTATTTATTTAATTTTTTAATAGAAACTTTAAAAATTCTTTTTTTTTATTAGGATATAGAAATACAGTAGAGGGAGAAACATTATCAAAACATTATCAATCAGTGGATATAAACTTTGTTATTGAGGGGAAAAACCAGATCATGGATATCCACCTTGAATTTTACCTTTTGCATTTTCCCCCAGAAGAGCTCATGCATTGAATGGATAGTTTGTGGAGGAATGACATCGGCTTCTGGGATGGTTCCCCCCTCTTCC
>PVKS010043838.1:0-14649 GCA_004027875.1 Aplodontia rufa
GCAGTAGCAGCAAACTCAGGTAGGGATATTCTGACACACGGTGCCTGTATAGCAGGATGGAGGATATCCTTCTTCTTCTTCTTTTAATCTGAAATTCTCTTGGATGAGAGATCCTTTAGGAAGGATCTCTGTTCAGGCAACTTCTATACCAGCCAAGAAGGAATGCTCCAAGGTATTCATTAACGCAGCCTTACAGTAGAGTCTGCTTAAGAACCTAGATCCTTCCTCCACATCGCAAATCCGTGCCCTCCTGCAAACCGTCCTCAGATTGGCCCAATCCTCCTCTCCTTTCCCTTGGTACTGAACTCAAACATTTCATCAGCAGATGAGATACAGGAAAAGCAGAACTCACTGACTTTGTTTCTGCTGAAGAAACTCCTCAACTTCAGAATCAGAGCTCCCTGATAGGAAGGGAGGAACGCTACAGATTGAGGAGCTCGGAAAATGCTTGGTTATAAAACGCAGGATGCCACCCAGGTGTTGTGGTGCATGCTTGCCATCCTGGCTGCTCAGGGAGCAGCTGAGGCAGGAAGATGGCAAGTTCAAAGCCAGCCTCAGCAACTTACGTAGACCCTGTCTCAAAAGAAAAAAAAAATAAAAAGGTCTGGGGATGTTGCTCAGTGGTTAAGCACCCCTGGGTTCAATCCCTGGTACCAAAAAATAAATAATTTAAAAGGTAGATCCTACGATTCCTTCCCCAGAGGGATATCTTTCTATATGCCTCTGTCTATCCTTCATGATGACGTGTCAGCAATGTTTGTTTAGTGCCTACAAAATACTTTGCAATAAGTGTTTCTCACAAGCATTGCTTCCTTCTTTCAATAGTAAAAAGAGATGGGTGTAGCTATTTTGTTCTAGTGCTGAGAAAATAGAGACTTAGAGAATTTTGATTTGCTCAAGGGACTTTTAGATAATGTGTATGGTAAAAAATAAAGACCTTGTCTTAGTCAGTTGCTGTTGCTTTAACTAAATACCTGAGACAGATTCTTTATAAAGGAAAGAGGTTTATTTTGGCAGCCACATCTGTTTGGCCTCTGGGAAGCGCCTTTTGACTATGTCATAATGTGGCAGACAGCAGGCAAAAGTCCCAATTGGTTAGCACAGAAGAGATCAAACATACTGAATCTTTGTAACACCCTGCACCCCAGTTACTAATCCAGTCCTTTGAAAACAAATCCACTCCCGAGATACAGGCATTAACCCTCTGAAGTGGTTCCCATGACCGAATTCCTTTCTCTTAGGCCCTACTTTATGAAGGTTCCACCCACTCAGCACGCCCCACCCTGGGGACCAAACTTTTAGCATATGAACCATTGCTTGCCCAATACACATCCAAACCATGGCAGACCCTGGCCCCAAACCATTGCACACCCTGGCCTGAAATCATAACACACCCTGACCCCAAACCATGTCACACCCTGGCCCCAAACCATGGCACACCCTGATCTCAAACACTTTTTTCTTCTTTGATTTTTAAATTTTTGGTACTGGGGATTGACTGCAGTCATGCTTCACCAATGGGCCACATCCTCAGTTTTTTTGTTTGTTTGTTTGTTTTTTTTGAGATAAGGCCTCACTAAGTTGCTCAGGGCATCACTAAGTTGCTAACACTGGCTTTGAACTTGCAACCCTCCTGCCTCAGCTTTCTGAGCCACTGGGATTACAGGAATGCCCCACCATGCCTGGCACACTTTTTGAAACATTCGTTGTTGTTCTTAATGTTCTCGCCACTGGATTCTCCAAGCACAATCCCCAGGTGGGAGTGACGTCATCATTTCCTGAGTACTGGAAATGTGTAGGGGTGGGGATGTGGCTCAGAGGTAGAGCACCTGCCTCTCATGCAGGAGACCCTGGGTTCCATTCCCAGCAGTGGGGAGGAAAAGAACCTTTATCCCTGACCTATTGAATTAGAAAACCCAGGGTGGACCCCAGCCATCTGTGGTTCAGTAAATTCCCTAGGCCGTCTTGATCCGTGGTAGACATCTAGGACCACCGTGTTACACTGATGTCTGGTGTGTGTGTTTAAAGTACCTGAACCTGGGCTCATCAACCCAGCTGGGCTTTTTGAGTTTATTATAAGCCTGTGATTGTCAAGTTTGCCTGGTTCCTCTAATGAAAGAACAAGTTGTCAAGAAAACCTTGGAGAAAACCCAAGCCTTCTAAAACGCTGCCACACGTGAGAAGCTCACTCTCCTAACCATATAGCAAAGCAGGTGACTTGGGGAAAATTGGCTTAGTTTTAAATGAAAACGGGAGGGTTTTTATATGTCTTGTGACAGGTATTACATGGGTTAAGAAATTCTATTTATGTCTTTATTCCTCTAATTTGGTGCATTGAAATAAAGAATAACCTTTCTTTTCCCGAGTGTTTATGACAGCTCAGTCCCTTTCGGGGCATTAGAGCAATGCATATGCTAATGAACTACTGTGGTGCAGCAAACACATGTTGCTTGTGTAATACTGGATGTGCCAGGACAAGGGAAAGGAAAGATTCGTAATTCCCACTTGGGAAGTTGTCAATCGCTACAAAATTGAAATCTGGTTTGGATGAAATGTCCATTCTGTAATAATCTAGCATAGTAACTGCATTAGTCAGCTTTGCATCCTTGTGACAAAATACCTGAGAAAAATCAACCGGCCAGCAGAAAGGTTTATACATTGGTTCGTGGTTTCCGAGATCTGAGTGCGTGCTTGTGGTGATATCATGGTGGGGAGGATGTGGTAGATGGATGCTGCTCACCTCATGGCAGCCAGGAAATAGAAGAACGCATCTGCAGTGATGTCACTTCCTCCTGATAGGTTCCTCCTCCTAAAGGTTGCACCAGCTCCTAACAGCCCCACAAACTGGCACCGAGTCTAGCACACGACCTACGAGGCATGCTGATCCAAACCAGGATAGTAAATTAGAGTCTTCTCCACTGACAATGGATTTGATCTGTGGTTGCTGATCTGTCTTTTGTAGCCGCATGGCTCTTGTGAAAATGTAGATAAGTTATTTCCTGTGTCATTTAAAGTTGTGGAATGTTTATGGATAGGAGCACATGGCTGGTTCTCTTGGGATTTTTAAAACAAAGGCATCTTTAAATGATGGTTTTACCACTTTGAGAACTGTTTCTCTTATATCAAGCGCAGGGTAGTTGCTTCGTTAAAGTTGCTTGTGGGTGGCCGACGCGTCCCTCATGGGTTAGATTATGCCCTAGCCTGCTGTTCTGTTCTCACTGGAGAACTGCACCTTTGCAAAGCCACATTCCAAGATTATCAGTTTATAAAATGCCCTGACTTTTGATGTTTAACGAATCATCAAATTTTTGCATTGGAAGAAAACTTAGAGTCTAATTCCGGACTCTCGACAGCAGAGCTGAAAAGGGGTAACTCTTTCAATCCATCTTGTAGCAGAAAGCTCACTCTCCCACGGGGAAGTTTGTTTGCTGGGTTCTCTCTCCCTAAAATCTTAAAACAATTACCTTATTCTGCTGTCTAGAGTCCCAGGTATGACTCTGGTCTTCTGCTACTTTTAGGTATCTATCTTGGGAAGGAGACCATCAGCAAGGGTCTCACTGGGCCATCAAGTATGACTCTGGTCTTCTGCTACTGTTAGGTATCTATCTTGGGAAGAGACCATTAGCTTGGGTCTCACTGGGCCATGCCTCAGAAATGTAGGTGTTCAGACATCAATCCAAATCCCTGACTGGGAGTCATCATTTTAAGAAAATCTCCCCTGGTGACTGCATATAAAACACTTTCAAATTACTTTCTGCAGTGCACATAAAATTAGGTAAACATATTTAAAGTAAAAAAAATTATAAACTTTTATGTCGTTTCATGGGTGTGTAAATATCAAGACAATTCAGATAATGAACATATATATCATCACTGCCAAAAGGGTCTTTCCAGCTATTTATAGTTACTTATTCTGATGTTTTCCACTCCGCCACCCCGAGGCTGTAATCTGTTGCCCCTCCCTGGGTGAATTTGCACTTTCTGTAAAATCAGTGGACTCATACAACATGTACTTGGTATTAAAAATTTCAATTCCTTACTTCTGAGAGCTCTCCTTGTTCTTGCGTGTGTAAGTAGTTAATCCCCTGTTGTTTTTGAACAGCATTCCTTTGTATGAACATACCAGTTTATGCATTCACCATTTGGCACTTGTTCTGTCCATGTTTCTGCTATTAAAATGAAGTTTCTGTGACTATGCACGCGGAAGTCCCCATACAGACGTACGCTTTCCTTTCTTATGAGCAAAATATCTGAAGTGGGACCCCCAGGTCATGTGGTAGCTTCAGTTTCATTAGAAACTCTTAGATCTTTGTCCCATATTTCACTGATTTTTTTAAGAGAGTGGGACACAGACAGAGAGAGAATAAATTTTTATTTAGTTTTCATGTGGCTTTCATTGCTCCAACACGTTGTTACGTACGTGGTGCTGGGGTTCGAACTTGCATCCTCATGAATGCCAGGCAAGTGCTGTAACTGCTGAGCCACCGCTTGAGCCCCACTGATACTGTGTTCTTGCGCAGCTTCTGCCCCAAACCTGTTTCTTTTTATTCTCTGTTCGTGTTTCCTTCCTGTGTTTGTTTTGAATAGTATGCTCATCATATTCATCTTCATGTTGAAGAATCTCTAGTATTCTCTCCCACACTGTACAATCTTCTCATTCTATCCAAAACCTTTTCATCTTGAACTTCGTGATTTTCTCTCTATAAATGTGTGCTTTTTCCTTCATCATCCATGTCGTCCTTAAACATGCCCAATTCTTTGTGGCTTCTTGGTCATGTGAAATGCAGTGACGATCACTGCCACTGCTCCAGCTCTATGCCTGTTAATTTTTCACTGACTATCAAACATTATAAATTTTATCTTGTTGAGTGTGGAAGATTTTTATATTTTTACAATTCTTTTTTTTTTTAAGAGAAAGAATCAAGTTCATTCAGTTTTTCACATGATTCCTGTTGCTCCGACACTTCATTGTATATGTGGTGCTGGTGTTCGAACCCGCATCCTTGCACATTCCCAGCAAGCATGATAACCACTGAGCCACCCCTCCAGCCTCTTTATGAATATTCTTGAGCTTTTTGTAGAATGCATTCAGGCTACTTGAACATGGTCTGATCTTTTTTGGTCTTTCTTTGCAGCTTAAATAGGTGATTCTAGATTATCATGAAGCAAAGAGCGAATTTTGTTCCACTGGGGAGGAAAATAACCTTTGGAGTCCTCTACCCAGTGCCCCATGAATTAGGAGGTTTTCCCTTTAGGCTGGTGGGGACAGGAGCCAGCAGCTTTGTGAGACTTGGTGCTGTGCTCTCAGTGCTTTCAAGGAGCTCTTTCTTGTCCTTAGGTGAGCAGTCACTGGTGGACCTGCGCAGTACTCAGCAAGGGAACCTGTGCATAAGTCAGGGGTCTGTGGTCTTCTGCCCTGTGAACTCTGGCTTCCTTTGACTCCCTGACCTCTCAGCTAAGTCTCCTCAATCAGTGCATCTTTTGGATTTCCCTTTGGGGTCAGAGCCTGGACACTCCCTCTTGTAAACTGGGGCAATAATGAGACTCACTCATTTACCCTTGATTTTTGGAGTTTATAGTCCTTCATTGCCTGGGGTCCAGAATCTTCAAGGAAGTTATCTAAGATACTGTTTTCCAGTTTTTAGTTGCTTCCTGTGAAAGCAGAATTTGCATAACCTAGCTTTTTATACTCCATCTTGGCTAGAAGTAGATCTCATGCATATTAAATTTTGGGAAGCGTTGCTGTTCCACGTGACATCTGTCATGACCTCTCTGAACCTTTTCATTTTTAGACTGAAATCCTCAGATAATGTAATAATATCTGTACATTTGCACATCCTTTTTTTTTAAAAATCAGGGATTGAACCCAGGGTTGCTTAACCACTGAGCCATATCCCCAGCCCTTTTTTAAAAATTTGGAACAGTGTCTTTCACTAAGTTGCTGAGGCTGGCCTCAACTTGCAGTCCTCCTGCCTCAGCCTCCAGAGCCACTGGGTGACACTGTGCATGGCTTCTTTCTCTTTTTTTTTTTTTTTCTTTTTTAAAGAGAGAGGGATTTTTTTTCCATCTGGTTTTGTTTTTCTTTTATTTATTTGTGTACGTGGTGTGGAGATTGAACCCAGGACCTCATGCATGCCATGAAAGCATTCTCCCACTGAGTCACCTCTCCAACCCCTTCTCTTTCTTCTAAGAAGGGGTCTTGTCATAGCCTAGGCTCATCTGCTACTTGGAAGCTGAAGTGATCCTCCTGACTCAGCCTCCCCAGTGAGCCCCTGGCGCTCCAGGGATTTGCTGCTCAGGTAGCTTGCCTGTCTTCTAAGTGCACACTCTCGTCTCCATCGCCTCTGTCAGCAGGCTGCAGGTATTTTCCCGAATGTGAGCGGCCATTTATCTTGATGAGTGGCCATCTCGTTAGCTTAGACCATCGTTCAAGGCGATCAGTTCAATACACTGGAAAAATGTGCCATCCTTATTTTCAAAATGACTTCCTGATTCTTATGGTCTGAAATATCGTTTGCCACTTCAGATCATCTTCCAAGTCACTAATAGAAATATTGACCGTAGTAGTTCAGGGAACATTGCTCTGACTTCCTCTAGACTCACATTGATTCTTTAATCAATATTTTGCATATACTCATTTAACCAAATCCAAAAATCACCTCTTGAAGACCAATTTGTGTTTGCTTTCAGAGCTATGTGAAGTCTTTACCAAAATCCTTCCTGCTATTCAGAAATGTTGTGTTTCTAATGCATAAAAACATGGGGAAGATAAAAATGATGATGGAAATTGTCTCTCAGTGGTGGATTTACTTTTTAAAGTACATTAGTCATGGGGATATTCTTTATATTGGAATACATATTTATATATATTTTATATATGTGTATATATTTTATATATGTGTATATATATTTTTATATATTTTGTATATATGTGTGTGTATATATATATATATATTTTAGAGTGAGAGAAAGAGAGAGTTAAAGAGAGTTAAATTTAATTTTTCATCTGCTTTTTCTTCCAGCACTTAGTTGTATGTGTGGTGCTAGGGTTCCAACCTGGTTTCTCGTGCCTGCCAGGCAAGCGCTCTACCACTGAGCCACGGCTCCAGTCCTGGAATATATTTGGATGAGAAAATATATTTTTATGGGAAAATGAATTTCAAAAATTGTTGTTTTCAGCATCCTTCAATTTCAGTGGGATGAGTTGGAATAATATACAAGAAAGTCTGGGCTGGAGCAGTGGCTCGTGGTTATGGCACTTGCCTGGCATGTGCAAGGGGACGCGTGTTCGAACCCCAGCACCACGTATACCGCGAAGTGTCAGAGCAACGAAAGCCACACGAACAACTGAAATAAAATTGATTCTCTCTCTTTCTCTCTCACTGCCCCTATCTCTTAAAAAGTCTGCAGAGACTTTCTATTCGTTAATCCTGATTTGTTCCAAATGATCATATTTCAGTTTAAAAGGTTTGCAATCTGTTATTTCAACATCCATTCCAGATTCTTCTTCCCCACGGATATTTTTTTTCTCTTTTGTAAATTTGGGACAGTATTGCTCTCTTGTCTCTTTGTTCAGTAGAATTTCTTACATTGCCCCGAGAATGACCATTTGGGCTGTAAGTTTTCAGAAATTCCCAGAGGGAACTCCTGTCCTTGTAGATCCTAGTTCCTTTCCGTCTCCTCATTAGACTTGTGGTGATGTTTATTTTACCTACTCTAATTTATAGGTCATTTTAAAAATAGCTCTTTCTTGACAGAAACTTTCCAGGTGAAATCAGAGAATTGCCTTTCCGTTGTGTTCATCTTTACCACCGAATGATTGGCGCCAAGACCTATTTCTCTTACTCTTTGTGGTTTCAGGATGGGACTTCGTCCACTGACAGCTAGATAAAGCTTCCCGAACATGTAGCTGTGACCACTAAAGGTGTGTGTTGGCGTGGGAAAAGTTGGTGTACATTTTTCTTCATTGGAGAAGTTCAGTGAGAAAGAGAAAAAAGAGAATTTTATTTAGTTTTTCACGTGGCTTTCATTGGTCCAACACTTAGTAGTGTAAGTGGTGCTGAGGTTCGAACCTGCGTCCTCCCACATGCCAGGCAAGTGCCATAACCGCTGAGCCACCCATTCCAGCCCAATGGTGTACTTTTTTGGTTTAAGAGAGAAGGACAGTGAGAGTGAGAGAGAGAGAGAGAGAGAGAGAGAATATGAATGAATCAGTCTTTATAGAGTTTTTCACATGGTGTTCATTGCTCTGACACTTAGTTGTATATGTGGGTGCTGGGGTTTGAACCTGTGTCCTTGCACATGCTGGGCAACGCCATAACCGCTGAGCCACCGCTCCAGCCTGGTGGTGAGCTTTGGATCTGCAGCCTGGCCTCGTTCATGACCAGGATATGTTACAAGTGTGGATTTCACAAGTTGGTAGCCAGGGCTGTTAATCTCAACTGTTACAAATTGCAAAACATCTCCATGGTACAGTGCTGAGGTAGGCACATGACGATCAGGTGTTTCAAAGCCAGCCGGCCACGTGAAGGGCCCTCCATCTGCAGCGTGGGCATTTTATAGGACTCTTGCTGAGTTCTCTGCTTTTGCATGGGTGACAAGCAAAGGCGGTCATCTTTCATAGCTCAATTGAAATAGCCACTGGGACTTCTTTCTTTAAGGACACAAAGACGGAAGAGGGACCTATGCATATCTAGCCAGATTCACTCAGTTCAAAGGATCCTGCGGTTGTCCTTACTGCTTTGCATCCTTTCTAGCTTGTGAGTGAACTTTTTTTTTTGGAAGGGGTGGCATTTACCAGGGGTTGAATTCAGGGACGTTTAACCATGAGCCACATCCCTACCCAATTTTTAATTTTTTTAAAATTTAATTTAATTTTAATTTTTATTTTTGAACAACCATACAAATTTTTAACAAAATAATATAAAATGTGTATAGTTTCTGGGTACTAGATTTACCCCCAGGAGTGCCCCCCCAATTTCCCACCCATATCCCTCCCTTCCCTTACCAACAATATCTCTGAAAAAGTATTGGGCTGTGTAACATTACAACTTATCTGGATTTAACACATGATAATAGACCTCCTTTCTCAATGGCCAAGGTCTAGTTCCAACCTCTACAGATGAATGGGGACATTCGACCCTTGGTTCTCTGGGTTATGCTGATTTTACTCAGCATAATTTCTTCTGTAACCATCTGTTTACCTTCAAAGGCTGCAATATCATTGTTTCTAATTGCTGTGTAGAACTCCATGATATATATGTACCACAGTTTTTGGATCCATTCATCAAGTGAGGGACATCTGGGTTGTTTCCATAGCCTAGCAATAGAAAATTGAGCTGCTATGAACATAGATATTGCTGTGTCACTATAATGTGCTGATTCTAAGTCCCCTGGAAAGATACCCAGGAGTGAAATAGCAGGGGTGTATTGTGGACTCATCCCTAGTTTTTTGAGGATTCTCCCCAGGAGTGGAATAGCAGGATCATATGGTGGACTCATCCCTAATTTTTTGAGGATTTTCCACACTGCTTTCCAGAGGGGCTGTACCAGTCTGTAGCTCCACCAACAATGTGTTAGTGTCCCTATCTCTCCACAACCCCTATAGCTTCTATTATTGTTTATTTTCTTCATTCATTTTTGCCATTCTGAGTGGCATAAGGTGATATCTTAATGTGGTTTTCATTTGCATTTCTCTGATTACTAGTGATTTAGAGCCCTTTCTCATGTATTCATTGGCTTGATCAATGTCCTCTGATGAGAAGTTTCTATTTAGTTCTTTGGCCCAAAGACTTTCTCAATATATCTCTAAAAGTGAAGGAAGTAAAGTCAAAAATCAGTGAATGGGATGCCATAAAGCTAAAAACCTTTTGTACTACAAAGGAAACAATCAAAAGAGTCAAGAGGTTTCCTACGGAAATGGAGAGAATCATGGGCTATGATTCCTCTGACAGGGGTCTCGTATCCAGAATCTACAAAATCCTCAAAAATCTCAACTACAAAAACACTAACAGAACAGGGAATTTTTAACTAAACATATTTGAGCTATGATGAGGGATAGAATTGGGCATTTTTTAAATTCTAAATCCTTAATGGCATTTACTATGACATAAGCTAGGCCACGGTAAAGTCTAGCTTGTAGGTCAAATCTGTCTATCTGGTTTTGTTTTTGATGAAATTTGTTAGAAAATAATTTATTATTTATTTATTTGTATATTTTTAGTCTGCGCTCTAGCCTCTGAGCTGAGTTGCTGTGACACAGCTGAAGATACAGATTTACCATCAGGCCATTCACAGAAGGGCTGTGTGAGCCCTTGCTGTGCACAGTAAGCCTTAATGCTAGAAAGGTTCTGATACCCAGTCCTTCCAGAGTGGTTAGACAGGGAGATGTGACTTAAAATCCCGACTGCGTGGATTCCTGGAGTCGTTGAGTCTCCCCCATCTCTATCAGTAATAGGAAACCAGGATCCAGAGAGGGGAGGTGACCTGCCCGTGGTCAATTAAAAAACTAAGACAATCAGAATGCATCTTCCACTTCTGCAGTTCTAGTTAGGACTGGGGAGCTGCTGTTATGAGTGCAAAGTGATCCTGTTGCCTAGGATTTGCACAAGAGCCCTCCACATTTGGGGGATCTGCTTCATAGCCGAAAGGTATGTTCAGATCTTTCACATTCTATCCTCAAGTAGTTAAATCCCTATTAATAGCAGAAAGACCTCAACATAAAATGGAGTCGTTGTGTAAGGAAGATCCTGGCAGAGAACTTTGAATTATCATGAAGTTGACTGAACTTTTTATCTTTTTACTTTTTTGGTACAATGGATTGGACCTAGAGATGCTTAACCACTAAGTGACACCCCTACCTCTTTTTATTTTTGATTTCAAGTCAGGGTTTTGCTAAGTTATTTAGGGCCTTGCTAAGTTGCTAAGGCTGGCTTAGAACTTGCGATCCTCCTGCCTCAGCCTCCTAAGCCACTGGGATTACAGATATGTGTCACCATGCCTGGCTAAGTTGAGTGAACTTTCAGAGACTCTCTGTATTGATTCCAGGCATGGTTGGGCTCTGACTTTTGAAAATGAGTGTAAGACCTCAGCTTCTGATTCCCACCAGTGTCATGGAGGCACTTGGTGCTGCGTTATACCTCTGTTTCGCAGTGCTCCCTTAATAAGTATTGGCACCGTGAAGATCTTGACGTTAAGTAATTTCCTCTGACATGAACATAATTAATGGTCTTTATTTTGAGCTCAACATGATGAAATAGAACATTGCTGAATCCATGCACTGAGTTCTTAGAATACTAACATCCTCCACAGAAGTTTGATTTCCTATATTTTTAATTATCTCTGTCTTGCATTGTGAAGCATAAGAGATAAGCAGAGTAACGGATTGCATTCAAAATTTTCTCCCTCTTGATCTGAGCATCGCTGAGTCATTGTCTGTTTACACATCGGAGCCCACAACTCAGTCCAGTTAGCATTTGACGTTGGTAGATCGAACATTGAGCTTTCTCATTCTTGATTTTTGTGATTTTATCTATAAGGTGTACACATAAAATAAATACTCTGTTATTAAAATAAATGTCCCAAGTGTTCCTGTTAAGTTATCCAATAAAGTGTATGAAAGTGATGTTTGCATGTTTGTTATGTGGATTAAGGCCAGTACACATTATTGTGTTTGGTGTATTAACTTCACAAGAAGTAGACGGGTTTGTAGGTTTACAAAGACAAGCTTTCCTACCCCCATCTTTTGAAATTAGTTTGTTTTTTAATTGACAAAAATTGCATATATTTATCATGTATGGTTTAACACTTAGAAAAAAATATATATGCCTTGTGGAATGCCTTAATTCCCTTACACACTTATTATTCCTCATGAAAACTCTTAAATTTTACTTTCTACCTCTTGAAAATTTTCAGAATTATAGTATATTGCTATTAGCTTTAGTCACCATTTTGCATAACACACTTATCGATATCAATATGTATATCTATATATCTAAAAACATATACACATATTTATATACATGTGTGTGTGTATGAACACAGGGGTGCCCTATGACTGAACTACATGCCCTCCCTATTTATTTTTTTGAAATAAGGTCTCATTAAGTTGCTAAGGCTGGCCTTCAACTTGAGATCCTCCTATCTCAGCCTCCCAAGTCACTGGAATTACAGGTGTGTACCACCTTGCCCATTTAATACTCTTATTGAACATCTCCTATAAATTGATTTTTTCTATCATTTGCCCAAATTCCTCCAGTGTTTGGAAACCATGATTCTATTTTTTTGCATCTGTGAGTTCCGCTTCTACTTCCTCCCATATTTTACACAGTTTATTTCCCTTAAGGATTCTGCTCTTTGGCTACATGGAGTATGTATTTCTAAGAGCTAAATAAGGAGATGATCTTAGTGTTTTCACCCAGAGTTTCAATAAGTATTGAAATCTTGAGGTCAAACACCTCACTCATATCTATTTGGCTTGCTCACATTAGTTTATTAAACAGGTATCTTCTGAGAGTTCACTGGGATTCTGGCCCCAGCTTGAAATAAATACTGAGCAAACCATTTACCATCATTGCTGTCCTGTCTGATGTGGTGATATACTGATTGAAGCAGCTATTAAAATAATCCCTCATAGGGCTGGAGCAGTGGCTCAGTGGTTACGGCACTTGCCCGGCATGTGCAACTACATGGGTTCAAACCCCAGCACGCATGTACACAGCTAAGTGACAGAGCAATGAAGCCATGTGAAAAACTCAATAAAAATTGATTCTCTCTCTCTCTCTCTCTCTCTTTCTCTCTCTGTCCTTTCTTTAAGAAAAATCCCTCATAAATGTGGAATTAAACCCTCAAAAATTGTATGGAGAAAAGAATTATAGTTCTAGAATTCTATGAAGAATTTTGCAAAGGAAACCTGATATAGAATAGGGATTTGGGGTCAGTTACTATTTTCAGAGCACATTTGAGCAGAGAGCTTAAAGATTTAACAGGAGCCAGGTACAGTGGTGCACACCTGTAATCCCAGTGGCTTGGGAGGCGCAGTCAGAAGGATCGCAAGTTTGAGGCCTGCCTCAGCAACTTACCAAGGCCCTAAGCAACTTAGTGAGATCCTGTTTCAAAAATAAAAAAAAGTTTCTCCCTTGCTGTTTTTAATATAGTTTCCTTGGTGTCCCTGTTGGACAAAATATTACATGGAGAAGTGACAGCCTCTTCAACAAATGGTGCTGGACAAACTGGTCATCCACTTGCAGAAAGTTGAAATTAGACACATATCTTTCTCCTTGCACAAGAATCAAATCAAAATGGATCAAAGAGCTTGGTATTAAACCAGCTACATTGCAACTGATAGAAGACAAAATCGGTCCAACATTTCAACATTTGGGAGTAGGCAAAGATTTTCTCAACAGGTCTCCAAAAGCGAAGGAAGTAAAGTCAAAAATCAGTGAATGGGATGCCATAAAGCTAAAAAGCTTTTGTACTGCCAAGGAAACAATCAAAAGAGTCAAGAGGTTCCCTACGGAAATGGAGAGAATCATGGACTATGATTCCTCTGACAGGGGTCTCCTATCCAGAATCTATAAAATCCTCAAAAATGTCAACTACAAAATCACCAACAGCCCAATCGGTAAATGGGCCAAAGAGCTAAATAGAGACTTCTCACCAGAGGACATTGATCAAGCCAAGGAATACATGAGCAAGTGCTCTAAATCTTTAGTAATCAGAGAAATGCAATGAAAACCGCATTAAGATATCACCTTACGCCAGTCAGAATGGCAAAAATGAAGAAAATAAACAATAATAGATGCTGGAGGGGCTGTGGAGAGATAGGAACACTAACACACTGTTGGTGGAGCTGCAGACTGGTACAGCCCCTCTGGAAAGCAGGGTGGAGAATCCTCAAAACCTAGGGCTGAGCCCACCATATGACCCTGCTATTCCACTCCTGGGTATCTTTCCAGGGGTTTTAGAATCAGCACATTACAGTGACACAGCAATATCGATGTTCATAGCAGCACAATTTACTATCGCTAGGCTATGGAAACAACCCAGATGTCCCTCACTGGAAGAATGGATCCAAAAACTGTGGTATATTTATACCATGGAGTTCTACTCAGCAATTAGAAACAATGATATTGCAGCCTTGGAAGGTAAATGGATGGCTATGGAAGAGATCATGCTGAGTAAAATCAGCTTAACCTAGAGATCTAAGGGTCGATTTTCTCCACTCATCTGTGGAGGTGGGGACTAGACCATGGACAGTGAGAAAGTTGGTCTATTATCATGTGTTAAATCCAGATAAGATGTAATGTTTTACAACCTAATACTTTTTTTTAGAGATATTGTGGGAAGGGGAATGGAGGGATAAGGGAGGGTAATTGGGGGGGGGCACTCCTGGGGGTAATTGCAATATCCAGAATCTATACACATTTTATATTATTTTGTTAAAAACTTGTGTGGTTGTTCAAAAATAAAAAAATTAAAAAAAAGGTTCCCCCCCCCAAAAAAATACATAGGTGAGTGGAGTTTGGGCTCCAAAAAAAAAAAATAAAATAAAATAAAAAATAAAAAGGATTGGGGATGTGGTTGTGGTTTAGCGGTTAAACACCCCGGGATTCAATCCCTGGTACAAAAAAAAAAAAAAAAAAAAAAAAA
>PVKS010043839.1:0-14653 GCA_004027875.1 Aplodontia rufa
TAGGAAAGCTAGTGATTTATTGGTGTTAATCTTATAACCAGCCACTTTGCTGAAATTGTTTATAAGCTCTAGCAGTCTTCTGGTTGAGTTAATAAGGTCTTCTAGGTAGAGGATCATGTCATCAGCAAATAGAGACAACTTGACTTCCTCTTTTTCTATTCAAATTCCTTTGATTTCCTTCTCTTGCCTTATAGCTCTGGCAAGGGTTTCAAGGATTATATTGAATAAGAGTGGTGAAAGTGGACAGTCTTGCCTTGTTCCTGATTTCAGTGGAAATGCTTTCATTCTTTCTCTATTGACCATATGTTGACTCTGGCTCTGTCATAAATGGATCTTACTTATTTAAAATGTTACCTTGATTCCTATCCTCACCATGGTTTTGAGCATAAAAGGATATTGAATTGTGTCAAAGGCCTTTTCTGTGTCAATTGAGATGACTATATGATTTTTATTTTTAATTCTGTTTAAGTGGTGAATTACGGTTTCTGATTTGCGAATGTTGAACTAGCCCTGTTTTCCTGGAATGAAGCCCACTTGATCAAGATATATTAACTTTTTAATGTACTTTTGGATCCGATTAGCTAGTATTTTATTAAGGATGTTTGCATCTATGTTCATCAGGGAAATCAGTCTATTGTTTTCCTTTCTTGATGAGTCTTTGTTAGATTTTGGTATCAGTGTTATATTGGCTTCATAAAATGTGTTTGGTAGTGCTCCAACCCTTTCAATTTCATTGAAAAACTTATAAAGGATTGAAGTTAATTCTTCTGTAAAAATTTGGTAGAATTCTGGCGTGAATCCATCAGGTCCAGTACTCTTCTTTTTTGGAAGGCCTTTGATTGCTGCTTCAATTTCAGAACCTGAGATAAGTTGGTTTAATTTTTCAATGTCTAAATCAAGCTGTGAGGGTGAAGATGGGAGTGAATACCCCTTTTCCTCATTTTCAGATACAGGGGATATGGCTTGAAGACCGACAATGTATATTACTGTTGTAAGGGTTTTTGGAGCTTCTTTGGGCTGGGGGGCTAATTGTGAAGCACAGATTAACAGCTGCCAGTCCTGTCAATGAAGAAATGTGAGCATATAGGTGCATATACTAAACAGTTTCAACTAAAAAATTTCTTATGGTGATTAGGACCAATAGGAGCAGTTTTCTTCCATGAGAGCACTGAAAATATGTTAAGATAGCCAGCATATACCCATATACTTCACTTCAGTTAACAGGGCCTTGGTAAAAGGGGGGAAGAACAATCTAGAAATCCAAGGAAGTGGGGTACAGAGGTAGTGTGGAGATAATGACTTAGAATAAAGAACTAGAAGGTGTTACCATGGATTCAGCTATTCAGTTAGGAATAAGGAAGAGATAGAAATGGGATGCGAGTAGGTTAAAGGCTTTGAGTGAGGAAGAGAGAGATCAGCATATAATTTAGGAATTGAGAGAGTACAGGGGAAAAGAGGTTAATTTGAGGTGTGGTTCACTTCAAGGCAAGGAGATTATGAGTTAGTTTGGTATCTTGACCAATTGTGGACAGTGAGAAAGTGAAGGAGACATAGGATCTGCTGGAGGAAGAAAGAAGAAGAAAGAAAGAGAAAGAAAAAAAGAAAAGAATAAAATTAAGAAATAAAAAAGAGAAAAAAGAAAAAAGGAAAGAAAAAAACAGACCCTAAGGGAAGTAGGGATAGCAGTGGTAAAATATATGAGGGGTAAAAGAGATATTAATAAGATTTGGGTGATCACATACGGGTAGAATCTTGTATAGGTAAGATAAGCATGTTAGGCACAGTATACTTCAGATACTAAATGCACTGACCAGAATCTCTCTTTGCAGGAGGGAGGACAGGGATAGACAAGCTACACAGGAGAGAAGAAGAGAAAAAGTGTAGAGAAAAGGAGACAAAATGAAATGAACAAAGACAAAATCTAAAGCAAATAGGAACAAAAATAGAAAATAAAAATAAAGAATTATAAAGGAGAGAGAAAAAATCCATAAAACAAAAGAATATGTAAACCAAAATAGCTAGTATTTTGATACGTCCATGAACCGATCAACTTTTCCAGTTATTGTACCAATACACATCTTGAACAGGAGAAAAAAGAAGGCAAGTGCCAAAACTGCTGAGCCACTGCTCTAGCCCCCACCACATTCTTTTGATAAAAAGAATTTGAAGATTTTTATTGGATTCTCTGATTTTCAAAATCATTTTCTACAAAAAAAGTATTGTAATGGCTTCACATGTATGCTTCTTCCTATTATAATGATAAGTGTGAGGAGTGCATCAATGTGTAGTGTTAAAATGTGAAATGTATCATGCTTATCCTTCCACCACATTATAAAACACAGATTAAGGAGTTGCAAACTTTTTGAAAAGGGTGATTTTTAATAGGGAGATGAGAAGAAAAATGCCTGGTTCATTATATTACATCATCTAATGTTTTGCATATGGTTTCTTTGGTAAAAATAAGTTCTTCATAATTTGAGAAATAAAGCAATTGACATAAAACCAGTATAAACTGTAGACATTTTAAAATCAAATTATATCAGTTTCCAATAACAAAGCAATGTATGAAAAGCTTAGCCAACTCTCCTAAATGTCCTTAGGCAAACCAAAATCCTCTTGCTATTCATCACTTATTAGGAACCAAAAAGAGCCACAAATATAGCTTTGAGGAGCAGGATGCTATGAAGTACATTTTTAAAGACTTTATTAAACCCTTCAGTGGAATACAAAGTCATTTATGTTGAGTCAATAATACCTCTACTGAATTTAAATCATGATTCTTAAAGGAAAACACTGATTCTATCTCATAATTTTATTGTTACTACTGTTCTTATCAACTACCAATAATAATTTCACAAGAATCTATTGGGAATGTATGTATGTGTATATTAACTATTATGGCAACCAAAAACAACAGATTATTAAGTAAATTTCTGAGTTGTAAGTTAAGATAGAAGAGCAAATTTATAGACACATAAAAGGTCCTGTAATTGGGATGAGATAGCTTAAAAAATACCTACATTGAAAAGGCATTTATAGTAAAGAAAAATATTACAGAAAGAATATGAAAGTTTGTGTAAGTCACAATAAAAAGTTTAGAATAAATTATTTAACACTGTAAAAATTAGAAGTGGTTCAGCAAAAGTTACTATATGTTTATATATAAAATAAGTTGTTAAGGGACTGGGGATATATATAGCTCGTTGACACAGCACTTGCCTCACATGTGTGAGGCCCTGGATTCTATCCCCACTACCAAAATAAATAAATAAATAAATAAATAAACAAACAAACTTCCCATTCCCAGGCAACAGCAACTTAAAAAAACTTATTAAATATCTTTTGTTCTGTGTTTAATTGGGAAGAATTTCTTTTTGAAGAGTGATAGAGACAGTGACAGAGAGAAAGAGAGAGAAGAAAAGATTCAATTTTATTTAGTTTTTCATGTGGCTTTCATTGCTCCTACATTTCTTTGTTGTATAAGTGGTGCTGGGATTCGAACCTGCATTTTTGAGCATGCCAGGCAAGCACTACATCTGCTGAGCCACTGCTCCAGCCCCAACTGGGAAGAAGTTTGAAAGTAAATTCATAAAAATCCATGGTTTGTTCTTTATCACTATTTACTTTTGCCATAGTTTTAATTATTGGAAATGGTAATTGTAATATCTTTTTATATTCAAACCAAATATGATTAACTCAATGTTTCATCTGGTTAATAACTAGACTTGACCTTGACTTAAAAATACAAATTCTTATGAAGTATTTTAAAAATATATTGAATTGGGGCTCGGCAGTTACGGCACTTGCCCGGCATGCGCAAGAACATGGGTTCAAACCCCAGCACCCACATACACAACCAAGTGTCAGAGCAATGAAAGCCATATGAAAAACTCAATAGAAATTGATTCTCTGTCTCTCCCTCTTGCTGTCCTTCTTTCTTTAAATATATATATATATGCATATATATAAAACTGCCTAACCTTTTGAAATTAAATGGGTATGATTAATGAGAATTAGATCATAAATATTTTGTTATACACATATATAGTTTTCATAAATTAGTTAACAATTTCAAGTTGGAGAAATTTTTTTGTTTGCATAGTTTTTAGAGATTTTTTTCACAAAGTTATAAAGAGAAAAATGAATCTACATATTAAAGTTTCACATAAGTTGACATACATTTACTGATGACATTATTTTTAGTTAGAATTTTAACATAAATACTAAATATGTAATTACAGAATACCTACTACGGTCATTTTACACATCAAATGGTACAATGGATGGTACATTTCTTGTTAATTTCAAGAACTGACAGACATTTACTTGTAATTTACTTGTAATCAGCTTCCTGGGAAATTACGTGTTATAATCAAGCACAGATTTGAATAGTAACATCTTTTTTTAAGTTCTGTGCATTTAAAAACCACAGTTTGGACAAGTTGATGTAGACTGGTTTTCCCCTGCTCATCACATCTAAGAACCAAAATAGCCGTAGAAATAACATAAGAGGCAATCGGAAGATAATCGTTAATGGTGTTCAGAAGATAGCAAACTGATTCTAGACCCCTAGAAGAGAAGAAAACAAACAGCAGTGGTTCTTCTTCCATGCCTGCATCCAACAGAAGAAAATGACCCAAAACTGGCATTTTCCCATCTCCAAACCTAATAACAGAAGGCAGTTAAGCTAGATTTATTACTCCCTGAATTGAACATGAATACTTCTAACAGGACCAGAAGAACCTAGTCAAACTAGCAAAGGATATTGATTGAACAGTTCTCCTGCTAATAATAAGTAACCAGATGAAAGGTTTCTTTTCCCTAAAACCTAGACAACTATACTCTACTAAAAGATATGAAGATAGCCGGAAGTTGTGGTTAACTTGGAACAGCAAGCTGCTGGATCTGGGAAATCTCTATGCCCCTGCAGACCTAAGATACCCTTAGCATCTCCAGTAAGTACTCTGGTGATCGGTTGACACAAGCTTAATGAATTCCACCATAGCAGGCAGCCTAGACCAAGGAAATTCTTTGTTCCTATGATTTAGATACTTTTCTTTCCTACAAAGAGTTACTGGGGAAGCTACAGCTCACACTGGAAATATTCTCTCTCCCCAATAGATGAGAATCTTGTCATGAGTGTCCTGGCCAGGAAATTCTTTATAAAGCAGGAGTGAGACACCCTTGCGCCATATGGAGAAATAGGACAGAGATGCAGGAATGTTATAATTTCTGACCCAGAAAATATTTGGCCATAGAGATCTTAGACTGTCTTCCTCCACCCAGAGACACCTGGGTAAACACAGGTTATAATCAGGTCTCTTTGCCAGAAGAAGTTTCTTGCTGGGGAAGCCAGTTTGAACCTGTAAACTAGAGAATTTTTGCTCTCCCACCTGTGGAGATATGAGCAACTTAAGTGTACAAGTGTGGGGATTCAATCACAACAATTACTCCATCCCTGGAAGCACTTTTGCCTCCATAGATTTGGGAGACTCCTACTCCACCTAAAGTTACCCCAGACTGGGGAATTCCTTCTGTACCCTCAGGCACTGACAGCAGGAGTTGTTGAGAGTGCCATTTTCACCAGTTCAGACAGGTAGGTCACAATACCACCATAAAGGTTCTGAAATATGCATCTTTACAGAACAGGTACATGTCATTATTCCCTAAATGATGAGGCACAACTATTTGCATAGCATTTCCATTGTATTTGGTATTACAAGTAATTTAGAGGTGATTTAATTTATAAAGGAAGATGTACAAAGGTTATACAGAAATACTACATTATTTTATATAAGGAAATTGAGCATCTGTAGATTTTGGTATCATTGAGTTTCCAGGAACCAATTTCGAGAGGATGCCAAGGATGGATTATGTTTAGTAAGGATTGACACTACGAGATCAGCATGCAAGGATCAATGCATTTCTACAGAGTGAAAATGAATGAATGTAAACCAAGATTTTAAAATGCAATGTTATTTATAATTTCTCAAAAGAAGATGAAATACTTATGAATGAAACTAACAAAACATGCACATACCTTATGATAAAATGTACTAAGTACTATTGGAATAAATTGAGACTTAGATATATGGAGAGGCATTGTGTTTATAAATTGGAAGACCAACCTACCATTATAAATGTCAATTCTCTCTAATCAGATTTATATTTTTAACATAAATCTTATCAAATCCTGGCAATAGTTTTAACACATGCAGTCTTATTCTAAATGTTATAAAATATAAAAAATGGCCAAAGACCTAGCATAGCCAAAATTTAGGGAAAGAAATGAGTAATTTGGAACCATCACTCTCACTGATATTGAAGTATATTATGTAGTTATAGTAATAAAGACACTATGAAACTGATAGTGTGCAAACACATATGTCAATGAAATGAAATAGAGAATCCAAAATAGATCCACAAATTTCTGAAATTTATTTATTATAGCTTTCTTGAGGTATAATTTATATATAAAAACCTGCACATATTAATACATATAATTTGATGGGTATCACATGCTTGTACCTATGAAAACATTGTTAAAATCAAAGTAATAAGCAAATCAGTTAGCTCCAAAAGTTTCTCTGTGCCACTGATGCTTTCAACAAAGGCAAAATCTTATGGAGAAGGGACGAACTTTTAAAAAATTATTTTTAATTGTATGCAACACCAGGATATACACTGACATAATCACAAAAGCATGGAACATTAATCCACTCCAATTTTGTCCCCAGAACTTCCAACCTGCCCCTACTCCTCTCTTTTCATTTCATCCATACCTCTTCAATCCATTTACAGTTTACTTTTTTTTAATTTTTATTTTTGAACAATCATACAAATTTTTAACAAAATAATATAAATTGTGTATAGTTTTTGGATACTAGATTTACCCCCAGTAGTGCCCCCCCAATTTCCCACCCATATCCCTCCCTTCCCTTATCCACGATACCTCTAAAAAAGTATTAGGCTGTATAACATTACACCTTATCTGGATTTAACACATGATAATAAACCACCTTTCTGAATGGCCAGGGTCTGGTTCCAACCTCCACACATGAGTGGAGACATTCGACCCTTGGTTCTCTGGGTTAAGTTTACTTTTTAAGAAAAAATATTAATGTCCTGTGGATACACCTGATGAATGAATGGAGCTATAGTAATTATATATACATAGGAAATAAATGAACCCTCACTAAACATCACAGGGTCTTAAATGTAAACATAAAAATAAAAATATAGAACTGATACAAAAAATAGAATGCCTTTTCTGATCTAAAGGTAAATAGTGTTTAGACTTGAAGCAAAAACATCTGTAAAATTTAATATCTCATAGCAGCCAGATCTTCTCATATTATTGATAAGTGGGATCATTAGGTTGTGCTTTGAACATTATGAATGCAAAGTAAATGAAATGGGAGTTAAGAGGTCTTTTTCCTCTTCTAGTTAAATAGAACACAAATAACTTTGGTTTCTCTTTCCAACTGGTTTACTCTATTTCAAGTATACTCTTCAAACACTGATTTCAAAGGATCGTTTACATTGATCTTTAGTTATGGATATTTTGTTATGGTTTCTGCATCATGACTCTGCAGTGCAAGTTCCTAGTTAGGGATTTGGTTTCTGGAGTCCTCAAGTCCACCTATCTTGCTTACACTTCAGCACAGGCTAAGGGAGACTGCTCATCAACACTGACAGATCAGTCAACAGTGGCAGTTTGAATTACTCCATGGGCCACCCTGCTTTGCTTGTTTGTGAGGAGAAATGAATCTAGTTATGTGACCCTCCCAAGAGCAACACAAAGAGCAGCAGACATGGAAGGACAGACTTTAAAAGCAATGTAAGCTGATTCTAAGAGCTGCTGCCTACCCCCAAACAGGCTTTTGGAGGCTATCTTGCAAATATGCCCTGAAGAAGCCCATGTGTCAGTGTGAGCAAGGCAGCATGGGTACACAGTTGCTTTTAGGTCTGTATAGTTACCTTGTATATTTACAAATGCATGTGATGGTAAAAGAGACTTTTTGAAGAAGCACCTCAGGGTTTCAATTGATGATAGGACTTATTCTAGTTATAGAAGCCATGCTTCGCCATCAGCAATTGGAGAATGTTTATGTTTCATGTCTTATGAATTTTCCTATCTTATTTCAAACTAATTTCATGGCTGAGGGAGGTTGGAAAAAGTGGGCTTATGATTCTGAAGACTAGTCTTCAAAAGGACTTAAACTGGAATTAAGGAACTACAATAAGGAAACCTTCAGGTACCAGTTCCATCCTAAAGCAGTCTATTGAATAACAGGACTAGGTCCTAAAGCTCTTTCAGGGAGCTCTGCCTTGGTACTGAATGCAATTACCCTATTGTATGCAGCTTGGATTGACTAAGTTGTTATTCTTGTTGTACATCAACTTATGTGACAGTTTAAACTGTACCCTTCTTGGGAACCAGGTATACTCTCTTTAGCACTGCCATTCTTTTTGTCTTCAGCACAAATAAGATATTTAAGTGAGCCAGAGGCCAAAAGAGTCATTTTAGTCTTCATAGCTATTGGCGGAGAGAGTGAGTTGATGGTCTATTTTAACCTTGAAAGTTAAAAAAAATGTATATTTTTTCACTACAGGTACATTAAACAGTAAAAAGTGTAACCGCAAAGTATATATTTGATGCCTTCTGTGTTTTCATGCTAATGTGCTAACAAGTTGTGTTAATATTTTACTCAACCAGAGTCTCATTCATTTGCTAAGCATTGGGGACATTATGTATATTGACCTTAAATAAATACCTGAGAGTGTCCTATATTTGGATTGAGACTTGTGGACTCAAGCTAACTTTTACTGCCTCTTTTTCACATTTGTTGAAAAATCTGAGAACATAGTTAAGAATCTTCAACTATGGAAAATGTACATGAAATGAAACTGGGGTGCTATGTTAAAAATAGATGTATGATAATTTTTTAAAAATCTGTAAAATAAAAATTTGATAAACTGGACCTCATTATAATTAAAAGTTGTTGCTCCATACAATATCTGTTAAGATGAAGTACAATGTACAGACTAGAATTAAGATTTGCAAATGACATATCTGACCAAGAACTGATATCTAGAATATAGAAAGAACTCTTCAAACTCAATGTTAAAAGAAAATCCTATCCAAAAACAGAAAAGGGACTTGCACCATTATTTCACTGATAAACATACTACAGATGTCATGTAAATGCATTGAAAAATGTTTAAAAGGGCTGGAGCAGTAGGTCAGTGATTATGGCACTCGCCCTGGCATGCATGATGACATTGATTCCAACCCCAGCACTTGTACACAACAAAGTTTTGGATCAACAAAAGTCACATGATAAACTAAATAAAAGTGATTATCTTTCTCTCTCTCTTACTGTCCCTCTCTCTCAAAAAAAGAAAAGACAAAGAAAAATAAAAGATATTTAACATTAATAACCATTGGTGAAATGCCAATTGAAGCCAAAATGAGATATTTCAAACCAAACAAAAAGGCTAAATAATAATAAAAATAGAGGCCAAGTGCTATTGAGAAAGCAACAAGACTGAATCTCTCATATATTAAACATAGAATAGTATATCCACTCTGAAAAATAGTTTGGTGGTTCATTGTAAAACTAAGACTGGTCTTAAAATATGACTCATCAGTTGCACGCAAAGTCACCTCCAATGAATGAAAACTATTTTCCATGGTGAATCTCTGAATGAAAACTATTTTCCATGGGGAATCTCGTACATAGATATTCACAGCAGCTTTATTCGTAATAGCCAAACATGGGAAACTATCCATGTGTCCTTCAATATGTGAACGGTTAAAAAAAAAATAAAAAGGTATGTCCATGCTGTGAACTACTATCCAGCAATATAAAGAGATGCACTCTGAATGCCTGCCACAACTTTTATAGACTTCATGGTATTTCTGCTAAGTGAAAAAAAAACTGAAATCTCACATACATGCCTACTGCATGTTTCCATTTATATAACATTTGTGAAGTAGCATTAATATAGACATGACAAATAAATGAGTGGTTACCTGCTTGTGAATCTCTCCATATTGAGGGCTCAGAATTTGAATTCACAGATTGAACACTTGAGTGTGTCCTGTGAGGGCCTGAAGCTGAGCATGGAAAAAAAATTTCACTAAAAGCAAAATAAACTTAAGCATGACTGGTTTCTCTCATGACTACGTAGCTTGAAATGCCCAACAGTCATGAACATATCATGAAAGGGAATTACTAGGGAATGCATTTGTCATAGTGGTGCATGCTTGTATGTTCTCATAAGAAGAGAAACCGTCTTATGTTCCTAGGAAACTGCTGAAAATGCTTTGCATCTGGTCTTTTCCAGGAACTGTGCAGGGAAATTCTGATTGGAATTTTTTAAGGTGAGGTAGGATTCACATAATGTAAGATTAACTTTTTTAAAGTGCACATTTCAGCAGCATTTAGTATACTCATTATGCTGTGAAATAACCACCAATATTTTAATCGAAAATATTTTAATATCCAAAAGGAAACTCTGTACCCATTAAAGAGTCATTAAACATTTTAGCCATTCACAGATGAGGAAAGCCAAAGTTCAAAGTGTACAGATAACTCAATTAGTCAATGGTAGATTTGAAATTTAAACCCAGGCTGCCTGATTCTCAGTTTTGACATATTATTAAGCATTCCTAGTTGTTTATATTTCATATGAACAAAGTTTTTAGAAGTACTTATTCTTTATGATGCATATAAAAATAACACAAGGCTGTACCATACATTGATTTAACCAGAAAACTTACATGAAATTTTAAGTAAAAAATATATAGGACAGGATAGGAAACTGTACGTTGCTCAGAAAAAACAACACACAACAAAAACAAAGAACAAAACTTGTTCCAATGCTACCATATAGGAGAATACCAATCTGTGGTGACTCAAAGCTATGTAAATTAGGCTCTGTGGTTCATCTAATTTATTGCCCTATCAGAAGCCAGCACACCACCCAGGTCTCTGGCTCAGTGCTGGCTTCCTTGCTAAGAAGGCCATAGTCTTAGGATCCTTGTTACAGATTTTTAAATATGATTCTGAAGCCCTCAAATTCTCCTGGAGGAGGCAGATATATACACATAGCATATACCATTTGGAAACTAAGTCATGGGATCTGCAATGGCAGTTTCCATAAGTGGTATTTGATACACACAGTTTCAATCTAGTAAGCCCTAAGTTTCGGTGGTGGTGTCATTTTATTTTTATTTTTCCATACTGAGGGTTGAACCCAGGGGTGTTCTATCACTGAGCAACATCCCTAGCCTTTTTTTTTTCTTTCCTATTTTGAGACAGAATATCTCTAAGTTGCTGAGGCAAGCCTGAATTGGCTATGATTATAGGCGTGCATCACCATGCCTGGCAATAAGTCCTATGTTTTGATGACTAAAACTAAAAATTCCTTTTAAAGGTTTATTTCAATATTTAGATAAGTATTAAGAAATAATTTTTTTAAAAAATTCAAATCCGAACACCTTGTTTAAACTAATGAATTTGACATGTAGCTCTCTCATTTTGATCTCCCTCATCAAATAGCTTTCTATACTCCGCCTTATTCTATAAATTATTAATAAATTAAATTTACTAAAATTCTACTTTTTCTCACCTCTTCTTTTGTGCATAAATTTCCAAAATATGTCTTACATACATGTAATCTAGTTCAGACTCAGACTCCTTGAACTTTTAGGTCATCTTGGACCTCATCTTATCTCTCAGTGTTCTAAAGATAAGCTATCTAAATGTTTCAGCTTAACCCTTTAAAAGATTTCAGGTTAGTGTTAATTTCTTGGTTGTTAATGTTAGCATAATATATAAACTATAATGAATAGTTAAGAGATACGAGCCAGGTGTGGTGGTGCACTCCTGTAATCTCAACAACTCAGTAAACTGAGGGAGGAGGATCATAGTTCAAGGCCAGCCTCAGAAATTTAGCAAGGCCATAGGCAACTTAGTTAGACCCTGTCTCAAAATTTAAAAAAATAAAATAAAAAAGGCAGGGGATGTGTCTCAAAGGCAAAGCACTTCTATGTTCAATCCCTGCCCCTCCAGTACAAAAAAAGAAAAGAAAAGAAAAGAAACATGAACATCAGTTTTTTTTCTAGAATTTACTAAGAAAATATCCACATGATGTTGATCTAATCAAATAATCCCAGAGCTTCTGTTTTCTTCATTAATGAGACATTTGATGATTTCCAACATACTCTTTCATATCTCAGACAAAATTGCAGGTATCTGATCGCTTATCTAACTTGTGTTTGTTTTGTATTCTCTTATGTACACTTGAAAATGTGAATCCATATACATTCACTGAATTACCATAATGAGATTCATCTTCTGGCACTGGTGTTAAGACTTAGAATTTTTGCTATTGATGGACAGAGCTGTGGTATTGTGAGACAATATTTCTTATTATATTGCTTTTGTTGAAGTTAGTAAGTGGTGTAATCCTGAAAACAAAAATAAAATGTAGAGCCAAATAAATTGCCTCTCATATTTACAGAGGGCAAGCATGCATATTATTTCACATGATGCATAACTGGAGATGTAAATACCACTATGATGTTTTGATGATTCAACTGATAGGGTGTGTTGTCCATCAAAGAGCTGATGTTAACAGAGCATGTCTCAAAATAGCATATGCTAATTGCATATGGTTTCATATGGGCTCTTAAAATGTGAAAATGTGAAGCTTTCAGGATACACTGAATATCCAAACTTCAGAATTCTAGGTGGCAGAAAAGGATATAATTTGATATTTGAACTCAAGAACTGGATCAGATTCGTTAGATATTCAGCAATATTTGCAAGGTCTGTATGACCTTTACTTAGTGTGATCTACTGAAACCTGTTTTTCCAAATGTTTATATGTACGGAAGTTGACATTTAAACTGAAAACAATGGGATATAAATCCTCTCGTTAGGAAGGTGCAACTGACTGATTATTATTCCTGAAGCAGTGTTGTCCTTTTTGTTGCACGGTCAATGTTTCTTTTTGTAAACAATCTATTACAGTTTGTAAACTGCATTCTTCATGGATTGTAACCAAGATTAGAGGTATGATATTTGAACATTAACTTAGACAAATTCAAAACATGTCAGAACAGGGTCATTTTTTTATGTCCCATTGTTGTTCAGAGTTCTATTTCATATCAGGCCTGGTCTGCGGTGGTGATTTCAACCAATAACCATTATTGTTTATTTTGCATTTATCATCTCTGGGTAATGCATAGCATAAACAGAAATGCTGATGTAGAAGTTAGAATGTGCAATCAATCATTTAATGAATGCTTAAGTGTGTCAGATACGATATTATATGTTGCACTCACATAGATGAACATGACCACATTTTTACCCTCATGGTAATTAAAATATATTGGTTTTTAATTACTTCTGGCTGTGTCAATTTTCCAAGGGCCCATAAAAACAAGAGAAAGTCACTAAAGCTTTGCTGTAATCTTGTTTTTCCCATTTCATCTTTTTAAAGTCCAATATTCACCTTTTTTAGGAATGTAAACTACTGCAATCATCCTTAGCATAACACTTTTAGAATCCAGAGCAACTCTAATTACTACCATATTTTCCCAAATATGTCCTAGGACCTTTGTAAAACTTCGAATTTACAAATACCCCCAAAGTATGTAATTCCACTCACAAAATCCAGTATAGCATAACCGAACAATTGCCGAGACCCCATCAGGATTATATAAGCATTTGTCATTTATAAAACTATTAAAATAAAGTCCACCACTAATAAAAAACAACCAGAAAACATTGCATTACATCACTCATGTATAATTTTTAACCATGAACTCACCTGAATTGTGAGTAATGACAATAGCTCTTGTGTAATACATGCCTGGAATTCTTTCTGAAAAATAAAACACTCTGTCTCTGCTTAAAAAATTGTTCCTTCTTATCTCATTTTTACTTGATGGGATTCTTCTTTTCAATAAATCTGTTTAAGTGACAATCTGACCAGCCATACTTCTTATTACAGAAATGAAATGCTTCCTAATGGTCTTCATTCAATTCATGTTCTGTTATGTTTTTTCCATTGCTGAACCAGCAACTCTGTCACCTGTCACTTGATGGAAATATTTACAGAAGACTTTGGTTTTCTCCTAAAACCTGCAAATATCATGATTCATATTTTTGTTGCCTCTAATTATCTTCTATCAAATTAACCATCCTTCAACTTTCAATAAATCTCCGACTCACAATTGATTAAGTATTGACCATTGTATTCAGTTGAAACAGTTTCATGGTTTGTCTTTTTGTTATTTATTTAATTTTGCTTCGTTTTTTACTTCTTTTGTAGAGAATATAATAAGAGTTGAATATCTTCAAAAATTCAAGTAATTGCTGATTTCAATATTGCAGATTTAATTAACCCAACCTCTTATGCCGAGCCAAAAACCATCTATTTTGTGAGATTCTTTTCTTTCTCTGTTTTTCTGTTGCCAGCATTATCATCTATCTTTCAAGTAGCAGAGGTTGGAGAGATGGCAGAGATGAATGGGGGTGTATTTTTCTCAAAGGAAAAAATTTTGCTTTAAATTAGGGAAATCATCACCTATACAAGAATAAATGGAGGCTGGAGTGGTGGTTCGGAATTTATG